>NNCB01000285.1:0-20566 GCA_002317545.1 Scenedesmus quadricauda | reverse complement strand
GCCTTAGGCATCCCACACGTGGCTTCGTTATCCCAGTTTGCCCACCACCCGCCTCTCGCAGACGGTCTGACCAATCTGATCCTGTCGGTTGCAAGTCATGCATCCTCCCCTCGAAACCTGCCTGCCGTGCCCTGCAATCCAGCAGCCTTTCGCAAATTCTTTTGGGCCGCGCCGCCGTGCTGCGGTGGCCGTACATCTAGCAAAATTCCGGCGCTATTTTCGCACAAGCCTCGCTAATCTCCCTAATTAATTTTATATTTGCAGCAAATCAGTCAGTCATTCATGAGCCATCGTGTCGTTATAACCGGTATGGGTATTTACTCCTGCCTGGGGGTTAATAAGGAAGAAGTAAGGGATTCATTATTTAATGGAAGATCCGGGATCGTTTATATCCCGGAGAGAAAAGAGATCGGTTAGCTGGCCCTGAGCGGTGCGTCGCCGTTCGCCTGCGACCCCCCAGCACGACAGTATCGCCACTCCCTGCTGCGCGCGCCGCTAGTATCCACGGGAATGGCGATGCTGACGGCACGTGCCCCGCCGCCCGCCGTGTAGCCAGGGCCTGGGGCGAGATGGGCGTGGAAATCTGGATTGGCTTTTGCGTGCACACGGAGGTGATGTGCGGGGCGATAGCGGGGACGCATGGAGGCAGGAGCTGATGCCCACCAGCTGCAAGCGGCCAGCCGCGCGTCCGACACGAGGCGCCTCACGAGTGATACGGATCGCGCGCGTCGGTGGACAAAGGCGGCGTCAACGCAGCGCCCCAAGCGGCGGCCCGCACCTCTCGACTTGTCGGCCTCGATGGCTCGCCGCACTATGTCGGCGGCGCCCCACTCTGACACAACGTCAGCCACCTGGCAAGGTGCGACAAGGGCCGGCCGGCGGGCGTTGCTATGGGACGCATTCAGCGGCTAGCGAGGGGTGCTGCCAGCTGGACTGCGCCGCCGGCGATTGCAGTTTTCTGTCATAAAATCATTGGCTCCACGGCCCTGCATTGCCTATTTCTCAGTGGTGCACACGGGCACACATGCGCGCGCGCAAACACTCAATACATGCACCACGGGCTGCGATTGTCACAAGGCAATCTCGTTCGCGACCGCGCGACGACGCCGCGGCGCTGCTCGCGCGTTGGTGGGGGGGGGGGCCGCATTCGCGGCCATCTGTGCATCATATTGCTCGCGGGTCATGTGGCAGCATTTTTCCAGCATGAAACTGCCGGCATATTTCTCGATAGCGACGCGCAGTCGCGCATGAAGAAGGCGCCATAGGCGGCCGCTGCACGTGCATCATCCGGTGGGTATCGCCGCCCCGCCGCTGAGCTGGCAGGCGCTGCGTTCAACCCACAGTGGGTGGGTTTGGAAATTGCATTTAGTCTGCAGAGGGTCAACAGTCTGTTTGTGATGCTGGCAAGAGCCGCTGCGACCCTTGCAGCCTGATTCACGTTGAGGACCCTCTCCGGCTCTGCAGCCCCACCCGACCCCGTCCAACTGATTCATGACTAACGTGGAGGTACATCTTCCTTCCTCGATATGGCCGTCGGGTCCTCGAAGCTGCGGCCGTACCATTGCAGCGGATCAGGGACGTGAGTCGGGCCCGGTCAGCGCGCCGCCGCCGCCGCGGAAAAGGCGCTCGAGCGCCTGCCTGCTGGCTTCAGGGTCTGCCGCGCCGCCGGCGCCGCCGGCGCCGCTGCTGCTGGTGCTGGGCTCGTTCCCCGCGTCGTCTGCAAATCCGGCAAAGAGGTGGGTGGAAATACAAGCTAGCACATTGTCGTATTCATATTCATTCCAATGTGTGTGAATATCACCACAGATGCAGCGAGCCTGGTTGGCGTGCATCGCACCGCATTTCGTGGTGCTGGCTACGATACGACCCTATCGCACCAGCGACTGTTGCTCGCACGCAGTTGTCGAGCGGCCTCACTCGCTGCACACAAAAAGCTCGGCAGCCGATCGATGCCATTCTGACTCCTTGATGGCTCCTGGTGCCACGAAGCGACCTTGCACTAGATCTCGAATCCCTGACCAGAGTTCATCGATTGAGCTCAACAGTAAGGCTCTTCCATCTCAATCTGTGCGCGTTATCAAAGCGGCCAACTGATTTTGTCCGACCGGGGGCTGGCCCGGATGGCTCATAAGCCTCGGTGACGCGGAGTGAGCGTTCGTTGTCGACGTCGATCGCGGTCGCTCCGTCGCTCACGATCAACGGAGCGATTTCGACCTTCAGCTTGCGCGAGATGCGCCCGAAAATGTGATGGATCGGACCAAGTCCGAACCGGAACCGCAACAGATTCAACAGCCCGAAGGCCTGCATCATCGCGCAGCGATCGCAATGGCGCTGCGAGAAACCCTGGCGGCCCGGGCGGGCGGGCGGGCGCAATGAGGCTGGGAGGCTGGACGGGCAATATCGCTGCGGCGCCAAAGCCGACGCGGTACGAGCGGTTGGGGGTCGATCGCAAGGTGTGCATCACGCGTCCGCCAATCGAGCGGCGGCTTGCCCGCAGCCGACGTCGGGCACGTGGGGAAGCGAAGTGCTGCGCTGAGCGGTCGCGAGCAGCCATAGGGTCGGCAGTATTTTTGCGGCGCATTTCGGTGTCGATCATGTGGTCAAGCTGTCGAATTACACGATCTGGCGCCACTGGCCCGAACTGGCGGAGGCACCGAATCCGCACCTCGCGATGCTCGACCGCGTCATCGACCTGCAATGCGCGTTGATTACGCACTGGATGGGGGTGGGTTTCATCCATGGCGTGATGAACACCGACAATGTGCGGTTAGCGGCGACGTCGCTGCAGTCCTGAGCGATGGCACGCACCCACCCAAACAGCCCAGCAGCACGACAGCCTTGCTGGCAGCTGTGCAGGCAACCTGACGGCTGGGCGAGCATGGTCGGGGCCCCAGCCTGTGCGTTCTCAAATCCCCGGGCCAATCAGAACCGGGTGACACCCGCAAAATCAATCACATGCTTGCGGCGCGACCCCAACGACGCCCTCAGGAGTGGCACCCCGACCGGAACAGGGGCGGCGACAGCGGCGCCGCCCAGCGGCGCTTCCAGGACATCCAGGAGGCATCGAGATGAGCAGCTTCCCCGCAGCTGCGCCGCTCCCGCCCACCCAACCTGCACACCGCCCGCCACGAGCTGGGCAACCCAGCCGGCCTGTGCAGCAGGCTCGCCCTCGCAAGGGCTGCAGGCCTGGGGTTGGCGTCGCAGCCACGCGCTGGAACTGGCTGGATCCGGTGATCGCGATCCTGGTGGGCGTGAACATCCTGGTTGTCGGCTACCGGCTGATGTCCGAATCCGCCTCCGGCCTGATGGACGCGACCCTGTCCCCCGAGGACAAGCCCGGCTCCAGCCATCCTGGATGCGGAGGTACGCGCGCCCCCTGCTCCGCCCCCCATCAACGCGCCTCGGCAGTGGTGACAACGCTCTTGGCACATCCGAGGGTCGCACTCCACCGGTCAGGCCGACACGGTTCTTGTTATAGAGGTCGAAGAACATCCCAGCACCCCTTGGCTGCAAGATTGCCTTGCCACCATCGATCATCTGCTGCCAGGAGTATGTGACGCGCTTCCATGAGCTCGTCCTGACAGTCAATGGGCTGGGCATGGCGCCGTCGCGCTGCAAGGTGCAGCGGCAGCAGGAGCAGCAGCGGCAGTGGCAGTGGCAACAGCAGCAGGAGGAGGAGGAGCAGCAGCAGGGGGAGCAGCTGCCGCGGCAAGAGCACGGCAGGTGTCAGTCGCAAGATCGCAGCAGCAGTGGCAGCGCGGCAACCGCCGCCGCTGCTCGACACAGCGGCGCGCAGCAGCTGGAGGCTCAGGAGCTGGCACAGCTGCTGCTGCAGCAGCAGCAGCAGCAGCCGCAGGGACAGCTCGAGGAGCGATGGACCGCGCAATGCCGTCATCAGCGACATCGAACATCTGGGGCGATAACAGCCACAACACAGGGGCAGCGGCCAGCGCAGATGCTCGTGGGACCGCAGAGCACCACCAGTCGGGTTAGAGCAGCATGCTGCAAAACGCTAGCAGGACATCCCCGTGATTCGTCGCATTTGGCATGGCGTTGATGTCAGCTGCTATGCCTGATCAATTTCTATGATCATGTGCACTATGCAGGCTCTCTGCTGCGCATGCCACCAGCCTGCTAGTGGCAGCTCTATCCGTGATCGGGCAGATTGACCCTGGAGCATCCGGTGCATCAGGCGGCGATGCTATGCCCCAGGCGTCATGCCACGCGATCTGACGGTAGTGCCCCCGCAGTACCAAGTAAACTGGATAGCTTTTGTTCATCATCAGGCAAAAAATTGTTCTTCTCCCTAGGAGCCTTTTCCCGTTTAGGTCCGTTTGATCCTCCCGGTAACACTTACCACCTGTGCGATCAGCGGGTCGGTGCCGCCTTCTTGCCAAACAGCATCCGAAGGGATTACTGAACCGTTCCAGCCGTTAGCGCGCCACCAAGCCACTCGCGCGCTCTTCCTTGGTCCGAAATATCATCAGGCGCCCATTTCGTTTCGATGATAACGAAAAATTCGAAATCAACCCGCCTGCTTTTTTCCGCTGCCTTTGAGGCGCGAAACCAGCTTACCGCAAGCGTGCGTGGAGCGCTGGCCGCGCACCTCGGAGGCTTCTGGCGGATTGTGGGGGACCCGAATGCTTGCGCTGGAGCCAATGAACGGACGCTACAAATCAGCGCCAAGCGGCCAAGGCCTTTCGCACCTACCCCTGGAAATTGAGCACATCGGGCTTCATTGATCGCAAGCGATCCTGCCGCTCGCGCGCTGGCGGGCCTCCTGGTCGCAGGAAGCAATGGCACGCCCGGCTCATTCTGATGACAGTCTCAATCAGCATTGTCCAGCGGCACAGCCAGGATATCGAGCTTGCGATCATCGGGCGTACGAACGAGCTGCGATGCCGATCTCGAGCACGCAAAGCGGTTTCGGGCTTCGCGACCGGGTTCATGAAGTTGGTAAGCTGGTTCATATTCTAGCTCCATCTTCCCCTCTCGCGCGGTGCGAGAGGGGTGAGGAAAAATCTTATTCGGCGGCTTCGGGAAGGGCTTCCGGACCTTCGTCGGGGTCTTCTTCCGAATAGGAAGAGAGTTCGACGTTGAGGCCCAGCGAGCGCATTTCCTTGACGAGCACGTTGAAGGAAGCTTTCGGGAATGCCGGCCACCGGGCTCCGTACCGCTGGGATTGGCCAGATAAATGAGGTAGGTAGCTGCATTGTGGCTGCATTTCCAACGTTTGGGATCATTGCCCACCAGGGCATCATCCGGCTTCATGTTGCCAAGCGAACCGGTTGTGAGCTCTTGTGGCTCGCTGCAGGCCAAACGTCGCTAGAGCGCAAAAACGGGGAAGCGCGCTACGCGCGGGAGCAGCTTCACTCTAACACCGTGATGCGGGCGACTGCGTCCCCGCCATTGCGCGCTGATTAGTGGAAGGGCGCTCAACAGTGGCGCATGCGGTAGGGCGACAAGTCGTGGGGGCCGAGTTGAAGATAGGGACTTTACTTTTCATGACCCCGGGTCAGAAGTATTGAACGAGCACCTGTTCCGCAAAGCAATTGACTTAGTTCGACGCCTGGCGCAGGCTGAGCGTCGCGGAGCACGCACAGCACGTTCCCGGCCAGCGACCAGGGAGCAGCCGGGCAGAGGTAAGTACCGGTGCAGGTAGACGAGGATCGCGCCGGACGCATTGGTCCAGGATAGGGGGTTTTTGGATGAGCGAGTTTCTTCAGAGGTGGGGGGTTGTCTGCCTCGTTTTGGGACGAGTAGGGTGTTTGTGCAAACAGGCTACATTTGCCAGTCCAGTGGCTGTCCGACCTAAGTGAGAGCTAGAGGTGTGAGTGAACCGATTGGATTTTGGGTGGGAAGCAGGCACTGGTGCACCTGGGTGATGACGGTGATGACGGGATAGGTGTTGTGCGACCCCATGCTGCCACCCACGTCACTCGTGCATGGCAAGCGCGAAAGAAAGACAAGTGCCGCCAGTGGCCCAAGGGCGCGCGCATGAGTGCCCTTGCCGGATGGCGCGACCCTAGCAGCCCTTCAAAAGTTCGGCCTGTGCTCCCGCCATCTGCAGCCAAAGGATCCGTACGTGATCACGGCTCGCTTGGCGCCGCGCACTAGTGCAGGGCTGGCCTACACTGCTCGCCGCTGGTGTGAAAATCTTCAGATACAGAGCGAAGAAACAACCCGTAAGCAGGCCAGAACGCCGTGCACGCATCGTGCGTCTCCCGCAGCGACCCACTTGCACGTCCGACCAGCCAGGGCGGCTGCTTGTGGGGGGCGTGCGTGCGTGCACGACGGCGAAGGGGGGCAGGCACGGGCGCGAAGCTGTCAGGCAGGGCGCACCGCCAGCCCCACGAGGCTCTCGGCATAAGAGATGTAGAACACGCCTGAGCACATGGCGTTCACCGATCTCGTCGGTCAGTCGGGTTCTTTTCAAGGAGGCCATGGGCTTTGCGAGGTGACTGGACAGCGCAAGGGCTGTTCAGGCTTGGAGCCATGAGCCGCCGCACAAATTCTTGCTCAACATCCGGCGGCTGAGGCGTAGTTTGAGGCCTATGGCCATGGCTTTGAAGCACAGTTGCGGCACAGCACCGCGCATGCAAGGCCGCTCAGTAGCTGCAGGTACCCAGCCCAAGGCTTCACGAGGAGTTGCAACATCACAGCAGATTCATGAGACGCTGAAGAGGCCCAAGCGCGGGCCTCAGACTATCCCGGTAGTACCCCCGGCCTACGGCCCTGCTGGTCGTATAAGGTATAGCTGAAAGTACCATCCTGTGATTGTTTCGCGTTCTGGGAGAATGCGAGGCGGCCGGCACGGTCGTAGTAGAACTCGGTAATGCCTCCATCAGGGGTCTGCTGCCATACCGGCTGGTTATAGCTGTTGTACGGGCAGTTGACGTCTTTGATCGGCGTTTGGGAGGCCGAAGTAGGTCTTGATCCTGGCCGTCGCTGACGCCGCTGCCGAGGCTGCAGGTAGGGTCTCCAGGGTGACGGGTGCCTGCGGACGAGACGAGGCTGGGATGGCGGCCCACTCAGCAAAGCTTCTGGTCTGGTTGGTGGCCCGCACGCGCAGCTACGCAGGATGGGTTGCAGCTGGCCGTCCTGATGACAATGCTGCAGATCAAAGCAGCTGGTTGCGATAGCGACTCATCGCGGCGCAAGCAACATCGCCACCTCGCCACATCTCCAAGCATGCGCCATTGCCGTGGACTCGAGCTCCATCATTTTTTGGCTGCAGGCCGATTTTCTGCCCCACATTCAATGATGCGAAATCATGTGCATCCGATGCAGCACATCCCCCCACGTGGGTTTCAGGCGCAGGCCCGGTGCTATGCTCAGATGCAGAGTGCGTGAGATGCCTTCGTGCCAGACGCAGCCCACCCGAACAGCCACATTCATGAGCACGAGCACAGGTATGCCAGCGACGATGCTGGCTCGCAGCGCCAGCGCCGCAGATGAACGAAGCTGCGGTCGCAGCTGCGATCGTGTGGTGGCGTCACTTGCCTTGATAGCCCAGAGGGCATACCAGATCCGAGTTGGCCGAATGGTGTCAGACCGGCCTCACCGGCCGACGCCGACGCGAGCCGGCAGCAGAAGCTGAGGAAAGTTCCGCGCCAAGCCGCAGGCGATCGTGAAGCCACTCCACAGGAGCACGGCCAGCGCCATGATCCGGGGCGGTGGCCGCGATGCCTGGCCACAGCGCGCGAACGGAATGCCGGCGAGACCGTAGAGCAACGCAAATGCGAGCCCCGACATCAGACCGACTGCCTGGCCGCCATGAGCACGGCAGGCCAATCGCATCGCCACACAGGAGGCACAGGGGTAGGGATGCACCATTGGTGGACGTGCAATGTCAGTGGGCAGGGGCGGGGGTGCTGTTTGGCCTGAGAGACCTGGCAGTGCCGAGGAGTGGCTAACGGACAGGCAACTGCAGCACATATTCCAGTACTGCCGCCGCAAAGGTATGGTGCGAGTCATCTAATTGCATCGTCCACCTGCGTTTGATGCAGATAGTGGAATATGGCCGCCTTCTCAGTCAAAAGGCCCAGCACCGCCTCCAGCAACGTGATCCGCCGGTGGTGCCGTGCTTAGGCTGCAGCGCCGGCGGGCAGTGCGCCACTGCGCGAGGGCGTCTTGAGGGTGCCGCGGTCGTAAGCTGTTGCCGGCGAAAAGTGGGCGGTCGTCGTGATGGACAAGCGGTATTGTACCAACCGAGTGCGGTCTCATTCCGCATGCTCGGGTTCGGGCATGCAACAATACCAGTATCGTGCATTTCGGCAGAGGCGGGCTCCGGCTTCCGTTTCTGGAATATCCTTGCGCTTGCGCGCACCGCCGAAAATCTTTTCGCCGACAATATCTATTTCGACATTTCGGGGAGCGTGATCCTTGCGGCCGATTCGCCAATTGAGGCCGAATTTGTGTGGACGATCCGCAACGTCGGGGTCGACCATGTCGTTCGCGTTGATCCCGCCGGGCTTCTTTGAACGATGTAGCTGGAGGTCGCGTTGGGTCAAAAATACTTAACAGCACATTGGTCAATAGCTTTAATCCTTTTCCTCACTTCTAGCGTTTGCAGTAATCCCAATATTGAGCATTGCACACATAATCCCCACTGCTTCTCGCTGGTTTCACGACCAACATCGGGCATACACCCGTAAGCCGGACGATGTTGGCCTGCCGGACGCTGGACAGGACCGGGATCTCTACAGCGTGGAGCAGGCCTTGAAACAAGGATTGCATTGGCCGGAACACGCGGAACGGGAAAGGGGCAGGAGCGCGGCCGACGAAAATAAATTTGGTACAATGCAAGAACTATGTATATTTGCACTCCAAGCAGGGGGATTAGCTCATTTGGTAGAGCGCTTGCATGGCATGCAAGAGGTGACCGGTTCGATTCCGGTATCCTCCACCCTCAAAGCCCGCTAGCTTGTAGTGCGGTTTATGATTGTGAGGTTCAGGCGCGGTGGACCTGGAGGCGTTCTTTGGCAAGAAGGTATTTTTGGAACAGTACGTAAAAGTAGAGCCCGACTGGCGCAGCAAAGAAACCAAGCTGCGGCAATTTGGCTATAATAATGACTAGTGGTACTTTGGAGTCCCCGCCCATGCGCTTTAAATTAACTGGCTCGCCAACAGAGAAAACGACTCGGCGTGTTTTTGCAGACCCGGCACCGGGAAGAGCAATAGGTATGATCACTTACCGTCATTTTGTAAAAGCTTCCCTGCTGCAGGTGCTGGTAATACCTGACATATGAAGCACCGCGAAGCGCCGTTGACACCAGCTGGCGTTTGAAGCATGCTCGTGCACGGAGAATCTTAGCCGGTTTCGCATATATGCACGTGAGACGGTTTGTACGTGCAGCTTTGCAGGTGCATGAGGATTGGAGAGCGGCAACGCGCACACCTGCGTAGTTGCCAACCCCCCACACAAGCGCACCTCGGCCGGGGTGTCCGCTGTGTTCTGAAGCCATGGCAAGCAGCTGAAGCTCCAGTGAGCAGACGCTTCTGAGGGTGCTGTGGTGGCGCTCAGAGCGGTGGCGGAGAGCCGCGAGGACTGGCGAGTGCTGGGACAGCTGGAGCTCAGAGTCCGCGTGGTGCTGAGGGTGTCCCTCCGGCTGCCGCTGGCGCTGGTGGGCAGGCCATCGCCGGTGGCGGGATCGCTGGGGTAACGGCGCCCTGCATTGAGTGTGTGTTGATTTCCGTGCGCGCGACAATGTGCGCGCCGTGTGTGAACGCGTGCGTGGTACGGCGCCCATCCATGGCCGCAGCAATCCTGCCAGCTGCCGAGCGGGGTCGGACGTGACTGTTGCCACGTGCGCGCGCGCCGCTGATGTAGCCACCTGCGTATTCGGCGGCTGGGACTGTCGAACGGCGCGCCGCGTGCACCATGCGCTGCGCCGCCAGCAGCGCGCCCATCTTCAGGCAGCGAGGTGTCGCCCCCACACCGTCGTGTCCAGGTGGTGGCTGAAGGGGCGGCGCTGAGTGCAGAACCTCGCACGTGCCTGTTCGTCACACCGTGCCGCGAGCATATGAACCCATGTTTGCAGCTCAACTTTCACAACCAGCGATGGTGATATTCACGCCGCATACCCCGAACTGCGATCACGAGCACGGTGCTTGCTCACCGTGTCCTGAGTCCGTGAAGGTTTTGAACTTTACAAACGATAAATAATATTGGGCAAGGAGTCCCTGAAGAAAGCGCCGAGAATGACCGATGCCGATGGCGTGCACCCGTGGCACTAGTGCGTGTCGACGCAGTGGTCGGAATTCGTCTGGAAGTGGCCTGCGACCTCGTAAGCGAGTCTCGGTGGAAACTTCGAAGGGCAAATTTTGTGAAGCCTCTGAACTTGATTCATCGAGCCAATGCAACTGGCACGTGTCTATTGCTTGGGCACTCCTGCAAGTCCAATAATCCTGAACCGTCCACGACGGGGCCGCTGATAGCCCTGCAGTCAGCCCGGGCGGGCCCACCCCATGTGACACATGCACAAAGCAAGCTGGGCTGGATGTAAAAGCTCGCACACGCCTGCTGGCCAGCGTCGACAATCCGCTGCAAGCGCCGCGCCGGGGCGCCACCGCCCCCTTCAACGTCGCACATGCCGTGCCAATGCATACTGGCGTCCAGCAAGCGCCGGCCGCTGGCTGGGAACATGGGCAGACTGATGCGTGCGCGCGATGACTCGACAATTCCGCGAACCCACGGGCCCCCACCACGGCTCGCCCTTTGCAGGTAACCCTGAACCGCCCAAGGGCCATCCCGACAGGCGGCCGCATGTTTATACTGGCGTCGTCGTTGGGCGATGAGTTCCAGACGGGGCGATGCGCTTGAGCGCGGCGGCATTCGCCTTTTGAGACAGACAGATAGTGGTGGCTACATTCTCACCCCGTCCGATTGACAACAGGCCAGCAGGTCGGCCCATCGTTTTGAGGATTCGATCCTGGGGGCGTGTCCGGCCGACGCTGGGAAGGTTTGGGGCGCCAGCTTTGTGGCGATTCTGACGGATCGGCTTCATTTATGAGTGATGGAGGGGACCTGAATTCCAACAAGGGCCCTTCGTGACTTTTCTTGACCGGCTTCGCCGTTCGCTTCGCAGTGGGCAAGCAAAGAAAAGTAACCTGCCGAAAGGCAGAAGCCTTTGCTGTTGCTCCGGCAACGGGATGCGAAAGCAACGTCCTTGGGTCCCCGCCTTCGCGGGGATGACGCATCATCAGTGTTGCGAGCACCTCATGCACGTCAAGGGGCGGTCGGCGCGAATGCGGCTTGCCGTTCAGGCAGCATGGGTGTGAGCGCTTGGCGAGACTGTGCGAGCTTGTGCGTGGCCTGGTGTCAAGGCCCGGGTGCGAAGCAAAGGAAGGGTCTTCGACCTGTTACGTCAAGAAGGGCGAATACCGTGGCAGGAGGTATTTATGATCAGGCAGAACCCAATGGCACGCAACGATGTGAACAAAACAACATTATTGACGCCTGTGAAAACAATAGGGCTTATCGCGCCACACGCATGCACTCATCACGACAATCATGGCGAACTCGACGGCCCGCGGCATTCGATGCGGAGCTCATGGCGAGAAATACAAGCGGTGCTTCTGGAAAATCTGATGCTTGCATAGCGCGCCGACCCAGGACAGGGTGATCGCGCGTCTCTTGATAGATGACATCGTGGCCTGGCGCATTCCGCCGGGGCACAGCGGACGCCAGATAGCCGCGCGCTTCGCGGCCAGTCACGGAAGTAGTGTGGGGACAGCGGCTGTCCTCAAACTAGGTGGTAGATATCCGGACCATCGACATAGGTTGCTGTGTCGTGTTGCGGGCGTGGCCACCTTGAGGAGTGGTGCGGGCAGAATAACGGAAGCGGGTTTCACGCGGGCGTTCGTTGCGTTCGGGCAGCAGCCGCCGATCACGGGAGGGGCATCGTGCCGATCAGGGCCGCACACCTCAGTCCTATTTTGCTGATCATAGCAAGCACCTGTCGAACCAATCATTATGAAATAGGCATTCGTGCCAGTGCTCATGCAGCGAAATGCTTGCAGGGACGACAAGCGCCGCCATGCGAGCCACAAGCAAGGGCAGTGTGTGCTTGCTCGCCGCAAGGCACAACATTGGCCGCCTCTTCAGCAACAGATGGCGTGGGAACCAATCATGTAAGACTCTTGGGCTCGGCATCCATTTGATAGGACACAGCCTGGCGCCAAATTCTTGCCCAGCCGCCAGCAACTCGCTGCTGGCCGCTGGTGTGCTAATGGCACGGTGTCCAGGGACTCACACGCGAAGAAGGTGATCATGGAGGATAACGCCGGGCCGACCCGTGTCACATTGCAATACGTGCCCGGTTGCGGCCTCCGGTCCAAGCGTGGCACCAGGAGGAGCTGCGGCAGGGCACGACGCGCGTAACCTCGCGCGCACGCACACACGCAACCACCCGCACACACACACACACACGCACGCATCACACACACACATCACACACACACACACACCAATAGAGCGCGCGTGCATAAGCCATAGTTTGGGCGCTCATGCTCGCTCAAGACACGCATAGCGCGTTGCCGTGCATCGGCCATTCCCTCCGTAGTAGGAAGGCAAGAAATCGGCGAAGACACGTGTCGTTCTTTCCTAGTCGTGTCATCGTTGTGCGCGGACTTATGTGGATTCCTTCTCAACGAACGCATGAGGTTCAGGCGGTCCTCAAGTCAGTTGCTGCAAGACTGCTACCGGTACAGATCCACTTAAATGCAACGAATCGGTGTTCAAGCTTTTTGGGCTCGCATCCCTCAAGGCCTGTGGAACAACATATACCAGGCACCACAGTGCTATTCAATCTGTAACGATCAGCTTCAAAGATATCTTTGAAGCGGCCATCATATTTTTTCAGAATGGTATTTTTTGTAGAAAGGTATAAAGGCCATTTTTTACTTAAAGCCTGGTTGAAACAAGAGCGGGCAAAGCCTTTAATGCTCTCACGGTATTGCTACATTGACAGGCCAGAGCAACGCCATCTCCTTTAAAGTTGTAAACTTCATATTCCTGAACCGTACCGTCTTCACCTTCAAACTTCACAGTCAGTTTACAGGCCTATGGTAACAAGTCCTCGTAGCGCGGTATGATCCTCGAACAGCTCGGCCGATGGGAGGGGTCCTCTGCCATGCACTCGGCCGCGAGCGTGCTGTCCAGGCGGGCGCATCCCGCGCAGGCGTCGATGAGCGGCGACGCAGGATCTGGTCGTCGCGGGCGGCGCCAGGCGATGAACGCCATCCCGATTTCGGCCGCCATGTACGCGGGCGCCTACGGCTGGAAGCCCGCGAATCGCGAGCCCTGGCTGGGACGCGCGCTACGGCACCGAGGAGATCAACCAGATCAAATCGGCCGAGATGATCGCCAATATAATGGCAGATCAGGGCCGTCGATGCATGGAAAGGCGCAGCTGCGCGCGGGGGGTGGCAGCGGCCTACGTGCGCACCAAAGGCGAACACGTCGTCTGCGAGGGCGATCTCGGCGTCGCCGGGTGCGATGTCCCCCAGGCTGCCATCTCCCGTGCCAGGGCCGAGGATCTTGGTGCTGGCAAAGCCGGCCAGCTGCATGCATTGAGAGTCAAGGGGAAGCCTGTTTGAATGCGTGTCGGTGACAGTCTCCACAGCCCCGCACTTCGGCCAGGTTGGGCGTGCTGCCAGGGTAATATGGGTGTGCGGACGGCTGGCACGAACGAGTACCATTTCAGGATCTTTGCCGCGAATTATCAGGCCGAGAGAGGCCAACTCATCGAACAGTTGCTTACGAGATTGTGGTTCATCGCGGTCACGTATGATTTCGAGTGAATGATTCACAACTTCTTCGCGGTCAGGATTTTTCGGCCTACGAGTCCGTGGGAGGGGCCGACAGGACGGGGGTGGTCAGATGACGTTCGAGGCGGATCAGGGGATTCTCTGTACGCCTGCTTGTGACATTGAAGCAAGCTCTGGCCCCACACTCATGGGCAGCAGCCGCTGCGGTAGTAGGCGTGCGCAGCTGCTGAGGCAGGTGGCTGGCAGGGCGTGTCGAGCGGTGTTTGCCGCTGTGCAGCAGGCCTCTTGCCTGGACGCCGCCGTGAGCCTGGTGCAGCAGCGCGGGGAGGGCGCAAGGCCGGCAATGGGACGAAGTCGGTGGCCCAGCGCGGTGACGGCGCCGTCAATTGGGTGGCCGCGAAACAGGGCAATGTAATGCGGCGAAGCAAGCCGCGTGGCAGTGATACGGACATTTATGAAGCTCAGCCGCAGAAAGGGGCCGAAACATTGCGCGGGACCATGAACCCCGCGCCCTCATTTGGCAACTCACTATGCCGATAAAGTCGAGCGCCGCCTCACGCCCGCCTGAGCGTGAAATTGGTGTCGGTCCGCTCGTTGATCGGAATGTGGATGGCCGCCGAGGCGCAGGCCGAGAGGGCGCTTGAGGGTTCCCAGTAGCATAGCTGTTGAAGGGTGCAGGTGGGAGTTGGCAGAGGGCATGGGGCGGGGGGGACGGGGGCAGGGGCTCCATGGCAGAGGTGGGTCTGCAACACAGCAACCATTGCAAGGGATATTGGAGTTTTCCGCCGCCAATTTGATGGCCCAATATTGTGCACGCACCAGTCCAGATATCAGAAACCAACCGCACATAAGGAGCGGCACGCCTGAATGCTACAGTTAACTTGGCCTGGCGTCCGGATACCTTCCGGATATTCATCATACCATCATATTGACGCATCAACAAATAACTGTCAATCTGCTGGATGGTATCTAAGATTACAGCTACCCGGCGCACATGCCCAATAGGATCTATCGCAGTACCGATCCAAGCGCGCCCCAGCTCACCGGTCAAGCAGGGTCGTTCGTGGCGTTGATGGACGCGGTGCTTGTGGACGGTTACGGGGGCGGGTTGGATGCGAAGGCTCCGCTGGGCTGGACCAGAGCCTTCACCGGCACCAACAAACGGGTCTTTCGCAACAATCCCGCCAACTATTCGGGCAACTACATTCGTTTCGACGACAGCAATGCCCAGATGTTGTTGCTGTACCCTGTGAGTCGACGTCCTTGAGGCATGCAGGCGAAGGCCTGGACGATGCCGGCATGTCGAACGCTTGAGGCACCGCCATCTCGACTGCGTGCGCACAGACTGGCTTGGGCGGGGGCGGTGCGCCGTGGTCGGACGGATGCGATGCCAGGTTCGGGATGGAGCCGGCAACAAGAGGGCGCGCGCGCAGGCAAGGAAGTTGGTGGGGTGGCTCGGCAGGCCCCGACGACGGGCTGTTCTTCGCCGCAGGCAAGGAAGCAACCGCCGCGAAGCTAGCGGGCTTTGCGCGCACCCGCGTCGCCGAACAGCTCGATCTGATCGACCCGAACAAGTTCGAAATGTGCTGGATCGTCGACTTCCCGATGTTCGAGGCTGACGAGGACACCGGCAAGATCGATTTCAGCCACAACCCCTTCTCGATGCCGCAGGGCGAACTCGAAGCGCCACGCCAACGATGACGTCACCGACACCCATGTCGCCGACCAGTATCTGACCCCGCTCGGCACCTCGCTCGCAATGGAGAATATCTCCTTCTCTTCCTTCGTCCTCGAACCCGGCGAAGGCACCAACCTTGATAGCGGCCGGCATGTGGTTGAAAATCCATGGTACACCTCCACGCCGCCTTGTGCCCAAATTCGCCCCGTCACCACGACCACCTGCTCCCGGGACCAGCCGGTCAGGGCGCCGCCGGCAGCTGCGGCCGCGCGCACGGTGGCGGCGCAGGCCGGGGCGCTCTCCAGCAGGCTCTGGGTGAGGGACTCCGCGACCTGGGGTGGTGCCGTCATGCAGCCA
This sequence comes from Scenedesmus quadricauda, assembly GCA_002317545.1. Classification (NCBI taxonomy): domain Eukaryota; kingdom Viridiplantae; phylum Chlorophyta; class Chlorophyceae; order Sphaeropleales; family Scenedesmaceae; genus Scenedesmus; species Scenedesmus quadricauda. The sequence continues at coordinate 4,758 of NNCB01000285.1, read as the reverse complement.
GGGGATACCGCTGTTGCGGAACCAGGCCCAATGCCGGGGCAAGTGCGGGGCACGGATGCATTGGTCATGTTTTGAAGGCAATTGAAGCCATAGGTCAGCTGACACATGCCATGGCCTGCCCTGCCCCATGCCCACATCCCCAGCGTACCCAACGCAGCGCGAGCGGCGTGCAGATGCCGCGTCCGTCCTCGCGCGCGAGCGGGAGGCACCTCGGGCGTGCACTCAGCAGCGCCTTGGAGCCACGAAGAGCAGTTGCAGCTCAAAGCGTCGATGCCTTCGAGGCGGCTGCAGCGGCGGCCAGGGCGGCGCCGAGAGCCGCCAGGACCCGAGGGCGCTGCGGCAGGGGCTGACCGTGCAGCGCACCATGCTGGACTGTTCCCGCTGCTGCTATCACTAGGCGTGACGCGGACACCAGGCCGCCCTGTGCGTGCATGGCGTGTTTTGGCTTGGGAAATTCGATGCTGTTCCTGCTGGAACTCCTCGAAATGGTGAACGCCATTAAAAGCAGCGCGCAGGATCATGAACGACCAGCGCTCTCCCATCGCTTCCAGCGCGAGCGGCAGGGCGCAATTGCCCCTCATCCATGCGCGCGCGAAATACTTCGCTTCATCGAAACACGCGTCACGCCGCGCGATATTGCCTTCATCAAGGTCGGCGACCCCGCCAATGTGAAGGTGACCGCCTACGACTTCTCGATCTATGGCGGGCTGAAGGGCCGCGTCGTCCGCGTTTCGGCCGACAGCATCTACGACGAGGTCGAACGGCAGGCCTATTTCACCGTCGTCGTCGAAACGACGAACAGCTATCTGACGTCAAACGGCCGCGCCTAGTGGTTTGATCGGTTTGCCGCATGTGATGTCGCATCATCACCTGTTGAGCGAATACTTAGCACCGGTGGTTAAGAACTTTGAGCCGGCCCACCTGGAAGCCAGTATGGAATGGATATTGAGGGTGTGGCATCCGCCTTAGCGCCGGGATGGACTCCGAACTTGACGTGGCCTCGACTTTAGGGCTTTCAGCAATCGTTTGTCAGGAACGGTGGAATACTACGAGCAACGAACCGAAAACGTACTCTTAGGGGTAGGTTTACCACCTACCTCCGGTGTGGGTGGATACACGGCCAACATCGGTCGCACGCAAAACAAAGGGATCGAGCACCCAACCTGAACTGTGGCTCGCTCGGATATATGCCGCTGGGCACCTGCCACCAGGCCAATAGAGTTTAAACTTCCCGCTTTGATAAACACTCCGGAATTATAACTTCCATCGCCCACATCGGCAACTGCTAACAACTGCTAATTTAAGGGTGTAGGTATCACAGGGAATAACACTCTGAACGGCAGTGAGTCTTTGATACCAATCGTCTTACCATCACGCCTACCTACCATTACCATTACAGAATTTGCTGGTGACTCGTCGATCGGGCCATGACACAGGTCACACGCCGCTGACCGGCGGGCTTCTCGCACGACGGCCGCGACTGCATCGTCGCGGTCGCACGCGACCTGAGCGCGCGACGCGATGCCGAGCTGCGCTATGGACAGCTTCTTGAGGTTATCGACAAGGGTATCGTCGTGCACAACGCCGACGGCGGACTGGTCCAGGTCAATGCCGCCGCGATGCGCCTGCTGGGTGCCGACGAGAAACAGGATTTCCCGCAGCTACCGCCCGCTCCGAGGCCCTGGAGCCCATCTCAGAGGCCAAATGGTCCTGACGGACACACGCCAAGTGGCGTGCAGCATCACCCAACACGCGACTGACGCTGGGGGATCGACTTCTGGGGTCGCGGCAGCAGGCAACAGCCTGCAGGCCATTTGCTGGCAAGCCGCTTTGACACTGGTGATCTCGTGCCGCAGAAATTAGCCGGATGGCCGAGGAGGATCATCTGGGGCGAGACGATCACTCGAGCGATCGCTGCAGAACCCGTCGACGCTTGCGCCTTCGATCCTCGACGCGCCGACTGGCTCGACGCCTATCATGCCGAGGTGTTCGCGAAACTGGCGGCCGGGACAGAGGGCGACACGTCGGCCTTGTGCAAGGCAACTGCATTTGGGTGTTTGCTATGCCGCTGGACCCGGCGTCATTCCTGCTCGAATTGCACACCAGGTTTGGTTGTGGATCCCGGGTGGAATGGCCCGAACGCGTAACCGGCGGTTGCCGGTGATCGTCATGTGCACGGCACACCGACTGCATCCCCGGTTGTGGGTGGTGGATGCCACGACGTGCCGAGTCAGGAAATTCGACGACTTGTTGTGCATTCCGTTGGCGCCAATTGAGCAAGGTGCGCCTCCTGCTGGTCGTGGCATCAACCGCCGCGCCTTCCCACTCTGGGCAGCCCCCGCTGTGTGAAAGGGGGCCGGGACGAGACATATACCGCGATGCATTCTTCCTTGATCAGGCGACGCGCAAGGGGTCATGCTTGCGCTATCGGCGCACAAAGCCCTGAAAACCGCCGATTTGTGACGGCATTCATGCTGCGCACAAAAAAAAGAGGGCCGAGACGTTGCCGGTCCGGCCGCAGCCTTCGGCTGCTCACCCTCCTGGCCGAATGCATTTGACGCAAAGGAGATACCAAGCTTTGGGGAGGCCGAAAATTGCGATCGCGCGCCAGATGTCGGGCCATTATGCGACCTTGTTGCCGCACGGTCGAACGGATGCTGCCGGGGCTGACGTGCGGATCATCGCTGGCCGCGGCCAGCGCAGGGCGGCCGCGCCCCGCAGGCACGGCCGCGGCACTGCCGGCCGGAGTGGCGCCGGTCGGGGCGATGCTGCGGACGCCCCGGCCGAGCTTGTCGCCGAAGCCCGCGATGTGGCGCAGCGGCGCACGCAGGTCGTGCGACACCGAGTAGCTGAAGGCCTCCAGCTCGCGGTTCACGTCGGACACCTGCTCCACCTTGCCTTCCAGCTGGCGGTTGAGCTCGCTGATCTGGCGTTCGTTGGCCTTGGCCAGGCTGACGTCGCTCGCGGTGTCGGCACACTAGCGACTGATGTCGCGCCCGGCGTCGGGCGGCATGCAGCAGTGGCGGCGGCAGCGGCGGTGGCTGCTCGCCCTTGGCCCACACTCGTGTCGTGGTCCCACACACACGCGCACTCGCGCACGCACGCACACGATGCAGTCGTAGGCACAGCACACTAGAAACCACACAACACGTCATGCACCCACACACACAGACACTCGAGCAGAATCGGCGCGTATCGAGGCGATCAGGGCGCTGCCCAACGGGCGTGGGTCCAAACAAGCTCCTGATTGCATGCACCGGCGAGTCCACCCCAGCACCTGTCGCTGAAGCTGTGGAGTCCGAGGTGGCGCAGCATCAGGAGGTCGAGAGCGTCATGGCCGTGGGGTTGGCCACGGACTGGCCCGCCAGCTCAGACGACACCGCGCGCGCACCCTAGTTGTTATTGTCAAGGGGCGAGGGGAGGGATATGTTGAAAGGGAGTTTCCACTCTGGGGGGTGGTGAGTCGGGTGCAAGGGTGTGTGTGGGAGTGGGTAGGGGGCGCAAGGTAGGGGCAGTGCGGGGGCTTGAAGGCGGCTTATATCGAAGGCTGGCGCGCGCTATGCCGAGCGCATGTCGGACGAAATCGGCCTGCTCGATACGCCCCAGATGAAGATTTCCCGCAGGGCATGGCCTGCCCGGGGAATGGTCGCCGATCCGGGGCATCTCGGAAATTGGACCAGCTGCTGATCGCCTATCTGACCGAAACCGGCCGTTTCCCTCCCGATGTTGCGCGCGGCATGATCGACCGCATTGCCATTGCCGGCAACTCACAGCCTATGATTCGGGCGGACTCGCCGAAGACCTCGCGGCGGAACAGGCCCGGTCGAAATCCTCGCGCTGCGCGAACAGGCCCGGAAGGCGCGGGCAAGCGGCGCCTCCTTACAGCGCCGCTGCAGGCTCGGCCGCTTTGCCCCGCCCGCAACGAGCCCATGCGCCCCTGTGAGCCGCACGCCCCAAATGCACTCGAGCACTCTCGCAGTCCCCGCTGACTTGCTGGCCCGGCCCCGCCGCGCATCCTCGCATCCCGCCGCTCACCCGCCACCACGTTGGCCACCAGGTTGCCATACAGGTTTGGCGCCACCATCACATCAAACTGGCCGTCGTGGAGAATGGCGCCGCGTTCGGTGCTGGTCCCGAGTGCGCGCGCGACCCATCATCCGATCCGACGATTTTTGGAATTCGGAGCGGCATGATCGATCCCGAGCGAGCCTGCCCACGCCGACGGGCGCATTCTGCCAGCCCGCAAAGATGCCGTGGGCGGCGAGCGGGCCTGCGCAACGCCCGGCCCCCTTTGCTGACGCTGCCACGTGGTTGCTGATGCGCTGCGTCTGGCGCGGCCGTCCCGCACCAGCTGCGCCGGCGTTGACCATCGATCATCTCAGGGCACCGATGCTTGGAATATGTGGCCAAGGCCAGCTGCGAACAAGGGCGGTCGCTGGCCGCACGCAAGGGCAACGCAAATCCGAGCTGGCTCTGTGAGTGCGCGCCACTGCATCCGCGCCAAACAGGCTCAGCACAATGCGTCGCTCGAATCCCAAAGAAGCTGCTGGGCAGCTTCACGCGACAGGCGTCTCCGCACCCTGGTACGTCATGGCCACGGCCGTCGCACGCCTGTCGAGGGCTGGGGCCGAATGCGAGGCGGAAAGGCAACCGGGCGTCGCTCGGTGACTGGATCTCGCCGCAGCTCTGCGGTAAACCTCACACCTACGCACTCACGCGCGGTGCACACCTTCACACATCCTGTCCCGGTTTGTGATA
>NNCB01000284.1:0-20569 GCA_002317545.1 Scenedesmus quadricauda | reverse complement strand
CGCTGCTGCTGGGCGCGGGGCCGTACACAGCGTAGAGCAGGAAGTCGAACTACGCGGCAAAATCTGGCGTAGCGTGTGTGAATCTCATGTAACATCAGGTCTGCGTGGAAAATCTGGATGAGCCAAAGAGCTAGTTTAATGATATCAAGGAATAGCCTGCAAACACAAAATAATCGACTTGAGGGGGCAATTTCGGCCCTGCCTCGTAGGAAAGAGAATTTGTGGGTATTAAGCGGCAGGCCGGGATAAATTAGAAATATTTCCATCCATTCCTCTAGTATGCAATGTCTGGGGGCGCCTTTCTATGCCTCCAGGATCGACACGATAGCCGGGTGAGACAGACGATCAGCATACTCATATGGGAGGCTTCCGATTTTCACGACTTTATTATCATGGGCTTTTAACCACAGTTAAAGTCATGCAGTTTAATGCTGGAAACTTTACTGGTACCATTAAAAAACTTAGAGGGAAGGTTTTTCGTCAGGCGTTGTCAAAACGCATTCTTTTTCCAGCCGCTTCCGCGGATGGCCCGCTGCAGCCGTCGGTGTGAGAGCCCATAAAACCTTCTGGTCGCAGTTCTCCGGGCTGTCCGGCCTCAGCACTTTGCGGCTTTCCTCGACAGCCCAGCCAGCCGCTCACTTGATTTCCTTCTGATGCCTCACGCTGGCGCTGATGTGGGCGCTCAGCGCCGCGACGCAGACGCGGACGCAGCCGCCGCGGCCGCCGCAGGCTTGGACGCCGTCTCGCTTGCAGCTGGCCGTGGGGCCGCGGCCTCGCAGATGAGGGCTGCGAGAAGCTGCGCTGCTGCCGATCTGGCGCCCCTCTGTGGCGGACGCTCGTGATTGAGGCATCGGCGTTGCGGCGCCACGTGCGGCCGTCTGGAGCGGCGCATCCGGCGTCGCCGGCGCCGGCAGCGGCGGGGTCGCGGGCGCGAGCGCGGCGGTCGAAGCGGCTGCAGCCGCCGGGGCGTGTGACATCCCGGCACCATCTTGACGGCCACCAGCTCGCCCCGCCACCTGGCAGGTGTGGCGAGAGACGAATCTCGCCATCAGCCTGTTGCAGCATTTCAGGTTTGTGTCATCATGGCGCATCCAAGGTCGAACTGTTTCATAAACGCGTTCATTTCTGAAACATCCTTACCGGCCCCTTTAGCAATCCTGTTACGGCGCGCCGGAGTAATTGCAGCAAGCTCACCTGGCCGTCCACACGCAGCCAAAGCCGCCACTCTCCAAGCTTCCGCTCCAGAGCCACCTCTGTGGCAAAGTCATGGCCCTGCCCTGCAGGTGGCGTTGTGGGTTGTAGACGAGTGGGTATACGGCCGTTGATTTGACTTACTTCAGATCCGCGGAGACTGATCTGGCGGTCTGGAAGTCAAGGAGGCACAAGCCCAGCGGCCAGGCTGACGGAGGCCGACCGGCCACGTGCGCTCAGCCTGCCTTTGTGCGGGCCGCACGCCAGGCACGTGCGTTTTTCAACACCCCCACAAAGCATGATGATGACCAGGAAGCCGATGATGGCCGCCGATAGAACCCACCGGCTGGTCCAGCGACGCTGCCAATCCCAGCAGCGCTGCCCGAGCGAAGGATCGATTCGCCCAGACGCGATGATGAATATCTGCTGGGTCCGCTCGAACAATCGGCAGCCCTCGCAGCGGCAGCTGGAGGGAGACGCCGTGCCACGGGACCTCCGTCGGACGTCGTCCCAACACCGGTTCAGCGCTGCCGATTAGCGCCGCCGCTGCCGCCGCTAGCGTCAGCGTCGTTGCCGGTCGCGCCCGGCTGCTGGGCGCGCATCCGGCCGCCATCGGGTGCGACGGCCGCGCCGGCCGCGACGGCTCGATGGCGCGGCTGCCCAGGCCGATCGGGGCTGGGCTGTGTGCCGTAAGATCGCGACCCCAATAGTCGCGGATCGGCCGGCGGAAGCGGCCGAGCCCGAGCGATGAGCCGGCATCTCGAGAACGCCGGCCTCGTCAGCGGCGCCGCCGGCAGCGGCGCGCTTGCAACGGACCGCAGCGCGGTCGCCGCCGCCAGCGGCGCGAGCGCCGCCGCCGATGCCGCGGCACGCCGCGGCTGTCTGCGCTCGCTGATCGGTGATTCATCCGGAGGCGAGCCGGTGGGCTCGCAGACGCTGGCCCGGCATTCGGGACTGGATGTCAGTGGCCCCGCAGACGCCGCGCTCTGAAGCTGCCGGGCCGCTGCGGCGGACTGCATGTTCCCGGGCGCTGGTGCTGCGGAACAGCAAAGAGTCGCTGCTGCTGCTGCTGCGCTGTGGCAGGGGGTGGAGCGGCCCGACGTTCCGGTTGGCGGTCGATCGTGAGTGCGTGCCATGTTCGTTTGTTTAAATATAGATCTTGGGTTTGTGCGGGGGGGGGAGTAATGGAACTGGAACAGGAGTCCGATAGAAGGATGTTGAGCTGGCAAACACTAGGTTTGGCGCTGAGGGATGACGAATGTAGACGGCGTCCAGCACCGGCATCGCACTTCCCAGGAGCTAAGGCTCGCATGCCGAGCGTGCGGCGTAAGCATCTCAACGCCCAGGATCCAGAACAACCTGGTGATCCAGAACAACAATCGCTGCATCGAGGTCCGGTACTCGCCGAGCTCGGCGGCCTGTCACGCGCCAGCGGGCCGCCGACGGCGACGCGACTCGACTGGCACTCATGGAAGGCATGCCGGACGGGGCTCAGCAGGGGATCAGCGACAGAAACAGATGAGCGCAAGGCTCGGCCTGCCGGGTTGACGTATGGGCAGGCCGACAGGCGTTTGCGTGGGTGTTGATGTTCTTGGGCACACAGGGGGCGAATGAAGGGTGCCAATGTGCTGCTTGTTTGCATGCAGTCGCGCGACAAGGCTCAAGCCCGACAGCCCTTTTCGAGCGTCCAGGCACGCATGTAACGCGTTGATCGAGCAACGGCATCGACTCGCTGAGCGGCGGTCGGCGCTTAGCGCACCTTGCACCATCCCGCGCGCGGGGCTGCGCTGCGCATGCCCCGCATCCGACGGCCGCGACCGCCACGTTGGCAGCAGGCCATGCAGCCGCCTCGTAATCCCTGCGGTCGCGCGGGGCGCCAGCGACGCCCCGAGTGAGCCCGTGGCAGGCCGCCAGTCCTGCTGCGGCGCTTCGCCTGAGCGCCAGCCACGCGCCGGCGGCCACGGACGCCGCCAGCGCGACCACGCTTGAGTCAGTAAGCCCCACGCGTAGCGACGAATTGACGCGCCCGCCGCCACAGTCGCCGCCGCCCGTCGTTTGATCATGCCGCCCCGGCGCTGAGCTTCGGCTGCCAGGAAGGCGGGACCGTTTTGAAATGGCGGCGTGGGCGCTGCTGCCGTGGCTGCGGCAGCAGCTGCTGTTGCCGCGCTGGCGGACTGTCGCGTTGCGTTGGCCAACGCGCCACCAAGTGCCCTATCTGCAGTGCAGCGCCGCCGGCTATTCCGGGCGAAGGCTGTTCGTCGGATTGGTGCCGCCGCCATCGTCGTCCCCGCGCGGCCCGCCGAGCGCTTTGACTGTGGTACCATTTGCGGCCACCGCAGCCACCGTGCCGGGGCCGGCCTCCATGCCGCAGCAAAATTGTGAGATCAGCCGGAGATCGGCGCGCTGGCGGCGCCGGCGGCGCCGCTTGCGACAACCTCATAATTGCTGCGTCTGCAGCTGCTGCTGCTGCTGCTGCTGCTCTCGCTGCTGCGATGTTGCGCTTGCGCTCACATCCGTGCACTCCCCCGCCTCCTGCAGCTGCTGCTGCAGCTGAGTGCAGAACAAACCATTCAAGTGCACCCCCACCAGCCGCGGCGCCGCCAGAGCCGCGCCGCCGGTGCTGTGGTGGCCAGCGGCTGCACCGTGGTCGATCTGTTTCGGGGGGACGGCCGCCGCTCGCTGCCGCCGTCAGCCGCGCCGAGAAGTTCCTGGTGCCGTCCAGCTCCTCGACCGGAGCGTCCACCCCGCCGCTGTCGATGCGAGCCGGAGCACGTCGCCTGGGATGAGGGCCGCGATGCTAGATGGTTGCAAATCGAGCGGCTGCGGAATGACGGAAACGTGCACGCGGAAGTCGCCTGTTATCGACCTTGGGGACCCGTGTTGCACTCGTCCGCTCAAGAGTCCAGAGCCCGGAGCAACAGGCCGCGCCCGCTCAAAGGGCCGAGCGCACCTCCGCAGGCCGACGAGCTGCGCGCCATGAAAGCCTTACGGCGCAGGCCCCGCCTGGCCGCCGCTCTCCGCAGGCTAGCTGTCAAGACTACAGCTCGCTCTTTACGAGGTTTGGGTGCGTATAGATTCTTTTGACTACTGTGGCTGATTGCATGGGGTTTTCTGCATCCCGACAGCTGCTAATGCTAACAAAAGCTGGCCAGAATATTGCAGCTGCTCCTTCAACGCGTTCGGCGGTCTATCGGAACGCTTCCTAAAGCTACCCCGTATCCTGCTGTCAGCAGCCCGTGTCAGATTGTTCATTTGCGAGGCCGCTGCCGCTGTCTGCAGCCGCTGGCCGCAGCCGCTGTTGAGACCACCCAGCCGAGGCCCATTCATCCATCAGCAGCGGCCCACATCCATTCACTGGGTAGTTGTTTCAATTGAAAGGATGCGCACTCCCGCCTCTGCCGCCATTGCCGCTGCTGCCGCTGCCGTTCCATCGCGGCCTGACCCTGCCGCTGCGGCCGTTGGCAGCGTCCTGACCACCAGGAAGCGTTCGAAGGGGCAACTCACTGCCGGCGCCGGCGCGGGCAGCCAGCCGGCGGCAGATGGCGAAACGAGCAGCGGAGAAACGGGGCTACCCGCACCCACGCCTCGGTGCAAAAGGTGACCGCATGGCGGGCAGTGCACTAACCCCTAGAAAACCTGGTAGAGTTGAACCATTTGGGTGCCCTAACCCCTACCTGATTGTGCCATCTCCTGCTTGGTTGCTCACTGCTGTGACGACCAACGGGGAAATCGCCATGCGCCTGCTCGCTGCCATGCGCCACGCCTCGGCTTGTGCCTGGCTGTCCAACACCGGCACCTTCGGGCCGGACAACGGCACCATTTCCGATCGCTACCCCACCTTGCTGGTGGCCGCCGGTTATGCGTTCTCGATCTGGGGGCTGATCTTCCTGCTGCTCTGGCCCTGCGCGCTGGCAGCCGACCTGGCACGAGAGCCGCGGCGCCACCGCCTGCCCCCGGCCCCTGGTTGCGGCGCCCCAGGCCCGGCCGCGGGCGTTGGGCGGGGCAGGCGTATGCGACGGCGGTTGGGGCGCAGCCAGTGGCGACTGGGCCTGCCGCCTTGGCCGTTGCAGCCTGTTTGCGGCAATTGCTCCTGTGTCCTTGAGCGACCGCGCCCAACTGCCCGGTGCAGGATGGTGCAGCGCACGTGGACAGGCGCCGGCCACCTCGTTGCGCCGCGGCCTAGCATGGGTACGGCGATCAGTGGCGTTACCCGAGCTGCGCCCGATCGCTGGATGGCCGTTGGGGTCGATGCATCGCGTCGAGGCGTGGCGGCCAACATTTCGCGCCACTGGCTCGATCACTGCCCGTGTCAGCAACATGTCGACGGCGGACGAACACGCCCGAGGCATGAAGGCACGCAGGACGATCTCGGAGGCAACGACGATTGTCTGACGTCTGACGTCTGATGTCTTAACCATTCTTGGAAAAAGACACCATTCCGAACCTATCAAGTCTTTCACGCCGAGCTCACACCCAGATCTGCAGCGTGTACAACGGTCTGCGGCCCTTGTGTGGCGCAAGATGCGCAGACATACCTTCCAAATGTCATTGCTTGGCAAGGATGAATTATCGGATGACGATGAAACAAACCAAGTTGATGGCCTATTCCTGTCCGACAATGGCACCCGACTCGCGCTTTCATTCTCGCCAGGGTCCGTATCGGCGGCAAATGGGAACGAACAAAAGGTGAATGACGCCGGAATGACGACATAGTCACACCAAGGTGGAGCGATGAAAAAGGGACAGGCGCAATGATCGACCAGCAGCTATCGGCACGAACCGGCGATACCGACCCCAACAACAATGGCAAAAGAGCAAGACTACACCCCACCGCGTGCAAAAGCCCCCAAACAGTGCCGTCAAACCTCGCGCCTCAGGAAAGCGCGCAGCAGCGCAAGCGCCGACCGCGGCCGCCTCGCGCAAGCCTTTGCTGCTGCGCCGATACCGCCGCGTACTGGCGGCTCCCGCCCCCTCGGCCCGACCTGACCGGTGGCCGCCACCGGCCTGCCGATTCTAAGACCGCCAGGGCTGCTGCGTGGGCGCCCAGTCCGGTTACCCACTTGGGCAGCAAGTGAAGGGTACGAAAAAGCGGGCAGTCCGCTGAAAACCAGCCCGCGCAGTCCGGCCGCAGATCAGGCACCTGGGACTGGGATCATGCTGGGTGCTGTGTTAGTTTAGTGCAGAACGTCGCTGCAGGGATCCCATCTGCGGGTGAGTTGGGGTTGTGGGGGTGCGTTGGCACTGACATTGTAACGCTGAATATTTGTGTGTTTTTGTGTGTGACTTTGGTCAGTGGAGAGTTGTGTGTGTGTGTTGCCTGTGCGCGCGCGTGCGTGCGTGCGCGCGTGCATGCGTTTTTACCCGTTCCGTCAGGACAATCAGCGACCGGCGAATCCCCTCAAGCGGAGCCAGACATGCCCTTTACCCTCCCCAAGCTGCCGTACGCCTACGACGCGCTCGAACCGCACATCGACGCGCAGACCCGCACTGCCGGCGGCGCGGTGGGGTGCGGCGTGGATGGCGCGCCGCACTTCGGATCGTTGTAGTATGCCAGCGCCGCCCGCCTGTCCGCACACGGGATCGTGTGCCCCAGCATGCCGCGCGCATCATGCTGCTCACCCTCGCTCAGCCCCCGCTCCTCCGCGCCGCCTGTGGCAACCTCGACCCCCAGCGCTCCCTGACCTGCGCCCACGGACACCGTCTACCAGTTCGCCACGGTTTCGCCGCTCGGAAACGCGGGCTACGCGCCACGCAGCCCTCGGGCCGCAGACGCTGACGGCCTCGCTCGCGGCCGTGCCGGCGTGGGGCTTGGCACGCTGGAAGAAGCAGGGGCTGAGGGTGTCATAGGGGTTGATGTCGCCGATGGCAGCATCCACCACGTCCAGGCGTCCCAGCAGGCGTGCCCTTTTTTACATCCCAGTAGGAGCCGTTGCAGCGCGGTTCACGCATCGTGAGTGTCCATCGAGCAGGCCGCGCAGGCGTAAGGGACCTGGAGGCGTGGTCAGCGGGGTCGACGCTCAGCCGATGCCCGTCCGTGCAGGCAGGAGCAGCTGTCCTGATCTACTGCTTGAATGGCCAAGCGCCCCACAGCCCTCGCGCTCCGCTGATCCAGAACGCATTCCGCATCAGTCTGCCACTGGACGCCCCCAAAAATCACACATGCGCCCAGGAGCCACCAGCGACCTGCCCTCCAAGCCGCGTCCCCCGCCAGCCGACCGCCAGGCCGCACTCACCAGGCTGTCACCGTCCACTTGGTCATCAGTCACACCGTTCCCCACCATGTAGCCCACCAGGTCCACCCTGTGGTGGTGGTCGAGCGCCAAGTCACGCCCCACCCTGACCCCGCTGCTGCCTGTGCTGCTGCCGCCGCCGCCGCCGCTGCTGCCGCTGCTGCCTGCTTGTAAGCTGCGAGCCTGGCTGTTGCTGGACAAGAGCCACCGCCGCAGGATGCCGCGGCTGGACTGATCATGCTGCTGCTGCTGCTGCTGCTGCTGGTGTTGCGGCTGCTGCTGCTGCTGCTGGTGCGGCTGCTGGTTGTGCAGGGTTGCCTTGTCCTTGCGCTGACCCTCCTGCTGCGCCGCCAGGTCCTTGCTGTGCCGCAGAATGCGCTCAGCCAGCAGCGGCACATAAACGCCGCCGTAGGAATCCCCTGGGCAGATGAAACTCGTGACATAGGCGTGCAGTCAAATTGAAGGTGAGTCCAGGCTTCAACTCGGTATTACAAGGACAATACGGGTATAGAAACTATCTTCGCTGTCGAACTTCATTTTCTGACCTTTTCTTCACCCCCAAGGGAGAGGCTCAACGGCCGGCAACGCGCCCAAGCGCGCGCCGCCGTGTGGAGTTTCGATCAAGTCATCGCCCGTTTTTGCAACGCCACAAAAGCAGCGGGGGTTGCGCGACCAACGCGGACGACGCGCGTTCCGCGCTATTTAAACCTCCTGACCTTCATGTCGGGCACGTCGCTCAGGACCCCCAGCACCAGGGAAAAATCGCCTAGCTGTTGCTGGTAGCTCACGCCCATTTCAGCGCCGTGGTAGGCATTTTCGTCGAAGTTTTGGTAGGGGATATAGCTGGTAAAGTAGCTGGGTAGATGGCCGCGGGCAATCTGCTGCGCGTGATCGAGGCGCTGACCCCGGCGCAGACGGGGCGGATTTTTGCTTGGGACGGCGCCGAAATTACCCCCTGAAAATTGACCGAATCGCTGGCAATTCGCCCGCCCTTCGGCTAGATCAAATCCATCTCCCGATAAGCAGAAAAAGAGGCCGGGTCTGTGACCAACAGAAGCACATAGCCTCGCGCGTCCGAGTAGGGCGTTCGCCGATCGGCGATATCGGCATAGCTGTAGGGGCTGGCCGCCGCCGCCGGGGCCGGGGCCTGCATGGCGGAAACGCTTGGGATTCCAAGGGTTAGGGTCAGGATTCCGGCGATAGCTGCCGGGTGGGGGAGGCGCATGGTCGTTCCACTTTCCGTCGTTTATGACACCGGTATCGGCTGCACGATATCCCGAACCTTCGGCGAGCGCTCGCAAGACATCCTGAACCCCGGGTGCGTCGGCTGGCGGCTCGGTCGCAATGCCGCAAGGCCGGCCGCAACGTCGAGCCGATATTCGGCCACGCCGGCCGATTCCCCTTTCCATTCCGCATCAAGCGACCTCACCAGACGCTTTGCCGCGGCATTTTCCGACAATATATGGATGTCGAGTACGGTCAGCCCTTCGGCAAGGCAATGGAGCAACAGCGCCGCCGCATCATGGGCCGCCGGTCAGCCGATCAGCAATGGGTCGCGTCCGCGGTCGGTGACGCAGATCCGACCAGGTCGTTATCTGGGCGTCCGCCCAATCGCGCGACGGTCACGTCGCTCGTGCCCTTTTGCACAAGGGCGATCGAGGGACAGCGCGTGCCCGACCATGACTATCGGCTGTTCATCTCGGGGGTAAACAACGCGCTCGACAAGGCTTTCGATGTGGCGCCGGACGCTTGGTGGTGTGGGCTGACCGACATCATTCCGAGCCATCGACGCGCTGCTGTCCTCTGTGCGGCGCCAGCTCGTGCGTGCTCACCCGGCACGGTGGCGCGACGGCAGCTCGCCATCATGCCCGGTAGGCGAGGCACCTCAAATGCACCGTCGCCGGATCAAGTAGTCCAATATCTACAGTCTTGCGGCACGTTGGATCGACCGCGCCGTCGAAGCCACGATCGCCGGTCGACCCATGAGATCACGCATCGTCGGACGCCAGGAAGGCAGCGACATCGAATGAAAACAAGGGCTCAATGCAATGGTCAATCCATTATCTTCCCTTTATGCTCACTACACCGCCGGAAGGAAAGATTCCAAGAAACCAAACAGCGACTCTTATCACCGATCACGTCGTAGATGGAAAATTGAAAACTCATCTAACAATGAGCTAACATGACAGTTGCAGCCCGGCCTGCAAACTTCGTCGGTTCGTGGCCAGAAGTTCCTGGGGATCAGCCTTGAAGGGTCAGTTGGGTGAGCAACGATTTGCCCGAAAATCTCGGAAGCGAGTTCTGGTTTGCTTTGTTCATGCCTCTTGCTCTGCTGCGCGGGCAAAGCTATCTTGGCCACGAGCGGGGCATAATCAGCGACACGAGCCTCAGTCTGGTACGCATTGTACGCCTTTTTCTACAACATTGTACTGGAAAAATTGTCCAATGCTGAATTACTGCCAACTTCTGTATATCGAAACGTTGCATCAATCGCTCGAAATGGCGGCACGATCTCGCATTTATCAAACGACGTCACCAATAGTACCGCTGCACTCTGCCGTGAAAGGACGACATTCCGGAGTCCCTACGGCGCTGCAAATTTTTTCCCCTCGCTGTACAAGGCCTCCACAAGACCGCAATGTGGGCATCTCAGATTTGCTGCAACAGTCATTTAATGCACAGGATGCAGAGTGCCAGCCAATGTCGACGCGACTAGCTCGCGGCTACAACCGCTGCGCCCCGCTCGCCGCGTTGCGACCGCCGCGCTGACGCTTTGGATCAACCCGCCCGCCTATGCCGATAGACTCCGGCCCGGCCCTTGGCCGGCGCCGAACAGCGCCGCGCCGCCGCGGATCATGCTGATCGCCGCGAGTCCCAACACCGCCCCCTCGCCGCCGCTGCTGCGCAGCTTGCGGGCCGGCGCCGCCGGCGCAGGAGCTGACGGCGCCGCCATCGCCGCCCTCGCTGCGCTTCAGCGCGCCTGTGCTGCGGCCGCCGCTCACGCTTCTGCGTCCGCACACCGCATTCGTTCGGGTGCAGGATCGCGCCCGCGGTCCCTGCCATGGCCGCAAGTCTTCCCTCGCGCCTTTCGCCGCGCCCGCTCGGTGGCCTTGACAGCATGGCGTTCATCCTTCCCGCCGGGGCCGAACCGCCCAGCCACGTCTGCTTCCTCCTCAGAGCCCGCGATCCAGCGCCGCCCGCCTGCCCAGCGGCAGCGCGCCTGGTCCGGCTGCGTACGCCTTGACATCCCGGTCCTCCACGCCTGCACGAGAAGCGGGCGGGCGCGGGGTTCCAGCAGCGGTGCTGTGCTGGGGCACTATGTGCCGCTCACCGCCGGTGTGCACTTTGCGTTGTATCAAAGTCATGGGCGCCGGAGTTTGCCAGACGCAATGCCAGATCAATCAACCCACCTACGTCGCCCGCGCCGCGCAGCGCCGCGCGCAGGTCGATATGGTCATCCTGCCCCAGACACATCTCCCGCGGCAGAAGATGCGGCTGGACGTCCGCCACGAATTTGCCGACAAGAACTGCGTCGGACCTCGCAGCGTCCCCGGAATCCCTCGACATGCCGCCGACGGCGCGCCGGCGGTGGCGAGGCCGACCGGGTTGATGCGCGATCATGCGTCACGCGCCTTGCGGACGGCGCTTGTGGGCGAAGGAGCGACAGCATGCGGGTGCGGCCTCGGACGATGGCCGAGTGTAGCGGAGGCCGATTCGAGGGGTTGCTCCAATGCGGAACGCGGCCGCATGGACGGATGCGCAATCGATATGGGCGCATAAGCGCAGTTTCGGAGCGATATGGGATGCGCGGGTCATAACCACGGTGTCCAGCGGCGCGGTAGAATTGGGCAGCCGGCCGCCCCGTGCTCAAGGGGTTGAGCCGGCAGCATCCATGCGCTCACGATTGCAGGTCGCTTATTGCCGTCTGTCCAGGGCCGCAGCCTGCGACTTGACCCTTGACCACGTGCATCAATGGCCAGGCGACCCTTTTCCCATTTCGCATGTCTCCCAACTCGCCAGTTCTAGCCTCCCGGCTTGCCTGCAAAGCACGCAGCAGATCATGTGCATCCAGGCGTCCGGGTGACTCTCTTGGCCCAGCTCCGAGGGGATCGCCTGCGGAGGGGGACGCAATCGCCCCGGCAACCTGATGCAGTGGCGGTATGCGCTGGCTGAAGGGGATGCGAGCGCCGGCGCGAGAAGGTTGATTGTTGTTGAGCTGCATGAATCAGAGGGCGCACCGAGGTCCGGAGGTTCTGCGCGAGCGCGACCGCAACCAGCTTGTTCAGCGAGCCCTCGGCGCCCGGAATCATCCCCGCAGCTCCATGCCGCGCGCGCCCGACTTGCGCTCGGCCAGGTCGCCAAGGAAGAGGTCGTCGCCGACGAGGATCTGGATCTGGATGTCGATGTCGACGAGGACAGCGATCGCCGGACATGTCTGCGCCTGAGGCGGCGACGACAGCTGTGTGGCGTCGACGGCCGCTCCGCGGCTGGGAGCGGATGGGAGGCGACGACAGCTGCGCTCTGGCATTTCGGCTTCCACAGGAACCGGGACCTGCCCGAGCGGCTCCTTCATGGCCGTGAATATGACTATATTTCGACCTTCATGGCGGAGCGCTTTTACGATCACAGCCGCTTCGATCCGGCAGATCGAAACACGAAATCTACGCGAAATCGATGGCGCTTCCCGGTCGCACGCGCGGCACGGTACTGAGAATGCGGTACCTGACCACGTCAGGCGCATGTCGAGAAGCTTACTGCTGGGAGCGATGTTTCTTCACCGATGCTGCGGCCGTATTTTCCCATTCAATCGGTAGAACCACCCAGGCTATTGACCTGCCATGTGTTGGTCAATGAAAGGCATTACAATGGATTTCCGCGTCCCACCACCATTTGGTTGTCACCGGGAAAGGGAACAATACCGCCTGATAGGCAAATTGGATGATTGGTCCAATGAAGTGGTACCAAGTGATTGATCGGCTCTGTGACAGCGCAATGAATGTCGCGGCGGTGCGGCAGGCCAATCTGTAATCCGCTGCGCCCGCTGGCAGCACTTGTGACGGCTCCCTCCTGCCCCAACGCACTGCCAGCAATGCTCCAACCAGTGCCCTCTGCAGCACGACAGACTCTGCAAAAAAAATCATGTATGCAACGGCTGCGGAGCTTCTGATGGCATTGATGCTGCTGCAATAATCCTAGGGCCTGCTCATCACTTCTTGGCGCAGATCCGCGCGCGATCCTCTATCTTGAGCCCACGCGCAACATTTCGGTCGAGGCCGGGATCAAGTTCTAACGATGTCCCAGGGATCGGCCGCCGTCGATGCTTTCCCCGACAGGGAAGCGGCGACGGCGGTCGTGACCTGCGCCTGCCAGGGCCGTAATGCAGAGTACCATGAGAGCATGCTGACAGCGTTTTCCCTGGATGCAAGGAGGCGCCGGGGTGCCCTAGCACCACCACATAGAGGATGCCTGCATTGCAGCATTCCCCTGAGATCGCCGTTATCAGGCTCTCGGCAGCGGCCCCCCATCGCCCATTCTCACCGCGGCCTCAAAGTCCCCAGACATCCCCATGCTCAGCTCCAGATCATCAGGGCTCATGCCCAGAGCCCGGCCACCTCGTCCCTCCGGCCGGCGTGCGGTGACGGGAGGGAGGCGGGCGGGCGGCGATACCGGTGCGGGAGGACGCTCAGCGCTTGCGAGATCGGCACAGCGGTCGCTGCACGCGACCTGCGACCGGCCGCATACCCAACACGTGTTCGGGCGCAGGCCGCCCACGCAAGACTCGCCGCTGCAGATCCGTACGATGATGGAAAAAGCGCCTCCGATCAGGATCATAGCCCCCGGCCGTGTCTATCGCAGCGACAGCGATGCGACGCACACGCCGATGTTTCACCAGGTCGAAGGTCTCGTCATCGACCGCGGCATCCGATATGGGGCCCGCCAACTGGAGGTGCGAGACGCCTTGGCCGAAGGCGTATTCGAGCGCGACGACATCGGCAGGTTCTGCGCCATACTTTGACTCCTCCCCGCTGGTGTTGACCTGGAAGAAATGGGCGGTAGAAAGGAGGTGAGTGATCTGTATCCACACGTTAACGGCGACAGATGCGCATCTCGGCGGCCGAGACGCTGTTCTGACAGGGATGCTGCGGTACCAGCGCTGCATGGTGGCTGGAGAACAGCCTGTGGCGGTCATTGAACGGCCGCTACCAGTTGCTCAGCGCTTCTGCAACCGACACGAGCAGCGCAGGTGCATGACGTGCGCACGTGGTGAAGCCACTACCAGGATGAAGGCCATGTAGTACCAGTTGGCCACGTAGATATGGGGTTCCTTGCGGCGGGCCAGGGTGCGCATATAGATGGCGAAATATGACCACCCAGACCACGACCAGCCAGATAGCGGGCGGGACGCGGCACTCGCGAATTGGCGGCACTGTTGCTCAAGCGAATCGTCCACTGTGAGAAACATGCATTCACAAGCGTGTTGTCGGCACAAGGCAGGCAGGTCTGCCAGTCCTGAACCCAGCGGACACGCTGCCGGACAGGTGATTTAAGCCCATTGAGCCCCTTTTCCGTCGGCCCGTCACCGCACCGGTGACCGCCCATATTATTGAGATATAAATGCCTTTCGAGAATCTTTCCCCCGTCCTTTCGGACGCACTTGTCGCGCGCGGCTATGAGGCGCTCACCCCCGTCCAGACCCAAGTCACCGAATCCGAAGCCAAGGGCCGCGACCTGCTCGTCTCGGCGCAGACCGGCTCGGGCAAGACCGTGCCTTCGGCACTCCCTCCATCAGACCGGACCTGCGGGGTTTGGGCAAGGGGCTGCTGCCAGAACTCGGGGTGGACACCCTGACCTTGAATGTGAAGCGGGAAGCGCGCCGCTGGCCCAACCCGTACTATATTGATGTTCCTGCTTATACTTATTGTGCTCAGGCGGTTTCCGGCAGGAGGAGGAGTAAGGCAGCTGACCTTGTTTGAAGTGGCCATTAGTGCCACTGGGTGTCAGGTGGCAGCAGCGGCGCCTTGTCCAAAAGTTCCTGTCAGCAAATGATGTCGAGAGGGCCGGACGTGTGGGCGGGCGACTGTGGCAGCAACGGTAGTAGCCAATGGCAAATTTACGTGCCATAGTGCGCACGGTAAGGCCCGCCAGACCAAAAACCGCTCATTGAGGCAGCTGCTTTCAGCAAGCGTGGAGGCGCACCAAGATACACGAGAAAAGTGACGTCCAACTGCCGCCACAGCTTGCTAAGCAAAACTTGATGAACCCAAAAGTAAACTTCAAGCCCCGAGGGCTGCATGATAGTTGAGCCACTGCCCAAGTACTCCCACACCGCCCACCGCCCCCACCTGCACGTAATTCTCCCCGAATGTGCGGTGCCCGCATCGTACGCCTCGCGCACCGACTCGCACGCTTGGCCTTGCCCACGGCGACCAGCCGCGGCTGCGCGATAATGCACGTGTGCATGGGACGATGCAGCATTGGCAGATAGGGTCAGAGGCGGCTACATGGGCTCGGGGGGATGCACGATCAGTCCCCCACCATCGCAACGGCTGCGTCCGGAGGTGTGGCGCATCTATGCGTATGGGCCGCATGAGCCCGCGGCGCCGGCCAATGCAAGAGCATTAAGTGCGTCAGCAGCGGCATGGCGCGCCCCGCCTTGATGCCGGCGTCTTCCGCTGCGCAACATCCTTCATGGCGGTCGGCCGCTCGGACAGCAACCTCGCCGCGGGAATTTTCGGCAGCGCGATCAAACCATAAGCGCGGCTGTAAACCGGCATGCCGACGGCGGGGCGGCCGTCCTTCTGGAAATCGACCGTCGACAGATATTCGGCGAAACCCAACCGGCCGCAAAGGCGACCGAATAAATGCGATTTAATTCAGCAATTGCTTAATTTCAATCTGCCGGCAACAGAGCTTCTGAGCCTGTGCAACAGCTCGCAGTGACGCACCGGTGGGTGTCTCTCATGCTGCAACGCACCGCCATTCACGGCGCCAAGCGCTGCTGCCGGTAGCCATGCTGCATGAACTGACAGGCATATCTTGCTGCTGAAAAAGACCATTGCTAGGCCTCGAGCGCCTCGACGCCCAAGCCGTCCTTGGTCGCGCCCGGAGCTGCTCGCCGCTCGCAAGCGTTCGGCGCTGCCATCCGCCACGCACCGCAGGCATGTTGAGGTATGTGCGTGCCTCAGAATGCACGTGCCAGCCTGCCTGAACATGCAGTGCATGCAGCCTGCCCAGGCAGTGAGGCGACACCTTCTGCGTCCAGCGCCTGGGTGACCCCGCTTCAATCACCAGACCATCCCGGCGCCATGTTGAATGCCGCCCCGCGCACGCGGGATCATGCCAAATCGCTGTCCAGATTCGGGTTTGGCTGGCCGAAAACGACCAGAACGGTTTGGCCACGCCTCTTGTGCGCGATGGCACGAATGCGCTGCGCCTGCAACCAGGTGGTGACGCAGAGCGCGCAGCGGCGCTGGACTGCAATCGGGCGCAAGCGCGCTGGTGTAGCGCGGCAACAGCAGCAGCGATCGCGCGGGCGCAAGGCAATGGCGCAAGTCGTCGGCGTCGTCGGCCTTGTCGAGAATATGCCCGACGGCAATGCGATGCGTCCCGGCGACGTCGTGACCACCATGTCGGGCCAGACGGTCGAGGTGCTCAACACCGACGCCGAAGGTCGCCTGGTCCTCTGCGATGCGATCAGCTGGGCGCAGAGCGCCTATGATCCCAAGGTGATCGTCGATCTCGCGACGCTGACCGGGGCGATGGTGATCTCGCTCGGCCACACACACAAACACACACACACACACTCTCTCTCTCATCACTCCAACACACACCGCTAAAGGTGCGTAGTAGACCCACGCCCGATGTCCCCATTTCTCAGGCGCTGTTCCGGCGAGCAGCTGCGCGGCAGGTCCTAGGAGGCTTGAGGCTGCAAAGGAGGACTGCGCCGCGGCGCTGCGGCGGCTGGGCGCAGGGGACGAGCGGGCCGCGGCAGAAGTGGAGGCCCTTGCTCACGATATACAGCAGCAGCAGCAGCAGCAGCAGCAGCAGCAGCAGCAGCAGCAGCAGCAGCAGGGCCGAGTGTACGAGGTGGAACAGCAGCCAGACGAGGGGCAGGATAACGCCTACGAGCCGCAGCAGCGGCAGCAGCAGCAGCAGCAGCAGCAGCACCAGCAACGCGAGGAGGCGGTCCAGCAGCGGGAGCAGCAGCAGCAGCAGGAGGAGCAGAACGAGCCGCCCTCAGGCCCCAGCCTTGCGGCCCTAGACCGCTTGCTGCTGCAGGCACACCTCGCCCTTGGCCCCTCAAAACAACGCCCACCTCAAGCAGCAGCGGCAACACCAGCAGCAAGAGAAGCAGCGCAACTGAGTTGTCACCGCTGATGCGCGTGCACCGACCTCGTTGCCCTCCATGCCGAATGGATCGACGACGACCGTTTGGAGGAGTGGCCGGACCTCTTCACCGAGGAATGCCTATATTCGGTCATACCCCGCGAAAATGCAGACCGCGGCCGCGCCGTCGCAAGCCATCTTCTGCGACAGCAGGGCGCATGCTCGTGCCGATCGCGTCGTCTCGTGCGCGGGCGAACATTTTCTCCCGTCCATAGCGATCGTCACTCATCAGCACGCCGCGGCGATCCATGGCGAGTACGGGCGGCCGTGGGCGCTGCTGCTGCCGCCAGAGGCGTGGCTAGCAGCACGCCTGATGGCCGCGGAGGAGCTGCTGAGGGCGCGCGCTCGGGGCAGGTGCGCATCCTGTTCGCGCGCACCTGGGAGGTCCAAGAGATCGACGAGACCCATAAGACGATCCATGTGCTCCCAGCCAAGGCAGGAGCCCCACCCTTGTTCAACGGAGGCGGCGGACGCGTCCATACGCGCATTCGTCAGCGCATGCGTGAGATCTATCTCCAGTCGTCCTCACTGGGCTACCTGGACCAAGAGGCACGCGCTGCTTCGGAGGGCGGTGCTCGCCTGTCTCGGCTGCCATTGGGGGACGTGACGCGATGCGCAGCCGCGCGAAGAGCGCGACGACGTTGATCGCGAAGGCGACGAAGAAGGGATAGCGCCAGCCCCATGCGAGGAAATCCTCCGCCGGCAGCGCCGAGATCAGGAACATGAAGAGCAGGCTCGCGACGATCAGGCCGAGCGGCGCGCCGAGCTGCGGGATTCGCGTACCAGCCGCGCGGCGACCCTGAACCACAGCTGCGACCCAAACTGCTCCATTAGGTGAGCGGCCGTGGCGCCGCCACGCTCGCCTCTGTGGATAGCATGTATTGAAGCAGCATGCGGTTTTTGGCTGCTGCGATGATCCTGGCTGCGACCGCCACTGCATCCTTGTATCTGTCACCAACCCTGCTTGGGTGCGCCGCACGAGCCACACGCTTTCGCCACCGCTCCTTCGCCGCTTGTCGACCGGAGGTTCCGCCGTGGCCGCCTCGTCCTGCGCGCGGCGCGCGCCGCCGCGCCTGGGGAGGAGCTGACTATCAGCTCGGCCCGCAGCTGGGCGCCGCACCCGCGGCGGCGCGTCGCGCGGCGCTGCTGCGTCAGTACGGCTTCTGCTGCGGCTGCCGCGCATGTGCGGCGCCGGACGCGGCGGCCGAGGCGGCGCGGGCGGCTTCGGTGCCGGGCTCCTTCCGCTGCGGTGAGCTGTCGCTGGTTGCACTTATCAGGGTTTCGGTCTGGGCTTGGTAGATCGCGGCGGTGGCAGCTGCACAACACCACTCGTAAACCCTTCGATCTCGGCGGTCAGGGGTGGATCTGGCTGATTCATGTACACGAAAGCCATGCTGGGAAGAAAGCTCGCCTCCTCGTTGGTATCGGCCGATGCAACAGCCCGTTGTGTTCGGGCGTCACCCCCAAAACACACCCCTTGCCGTCCTGCACAGGGGCCGTCCCGCCGCCAGCCGCGTGGCAAGCGCTGCCGCCAGGCCTGTTCAGCATAGAAGGCGCCCAGTCGCCGCCGTCTCTGCCAGCCGGCATGGGCGGCGTCTGCTGTGCGGCGTGCGGCCGGGACTGCCGACAGATTGGTGCGTCCCACGCTGCGACGCTGGAGGAAGCGGCGGTGCGGAGGAGGGCGCGTGCGAGCTAGGCGGCGGCCGCCGACCCCGCGGCTGCCGCCAAGCTGACAGGCCCGCCCGCCAGAGAAGGCGGAGGCAGCTGCCTCGCAGCTACTCCGTGCGCGCGACCGAGACGCGAGGCGCTGCACCCTCACAATCAGCTGCTGGGGCGGACCCACGCGCGGCTCGCGGCGGCGGCGGCCGAAGCAGCGGGCGTCCCCACTGCGGAGGACGCCGCTGCTGCTGCGGCGGCGGCGACGGCGGCCGGCGCCGACACGCCGGTTCACGCCTGGCACTCGAGGCGTGGCGGCGCCTTGCCGAGGGGGCGTCGGCCGCGCTGCCTCCAGCGCTGAGCCCGCGCAGCGTCGCGCCTCACCATTTCCAGTCGAGCGAAAAGGCGGTCGGCGTGTCGGCGGCGGGTATCGTCGCGCCCTTCCTGCTCGCAGCGGCGATCACGCCCTTCCTGCTCGATATCCCCGGCCTGTTCACCGAAGGGCTGGGGCAGGGAAGCGCGACTTTGTTCATGGGCGCGGTGTATCGCGCTCACCGCGTTCCCGCAGTGCTGGAGGGTGCGAGCCAGGTCTGTGCATGCACTTCGGTTATTCTTCCTGCTGGTCACACGTGGCCTCCACGAAATCCAGTGCACCAGGTTCTTTGCGGCGCCGCTGCACGTGGCTGGCTCTGGGTGTTTGCACTGCTCCTGTCGGCAGCAACAAGAACTGCTGGCACCTGATGTGCATGCTGGAGCAACACGTGCTATTTGTGGGTCTAAGGGGGCTTGCACTTCCGAACTCAGATTGCATTTCCCAAGCAGCGCTAGAGCGGTCATATTCGGTATTGAAGACGCGCGCGAAGCTCTTGCCTTGCCGGTAATAATCGCCGCGGAAGGTCAGCGTCCAGTCACCGCCTTCGAGAAACGCCGTATATTGCCCCGATATTGGGTATAAGCGCTTCGGAAGTTCGTTGCCGCCGAGATCGGCATAAAAACCCTGCTCCTGGCGCCGTTACGGCGCGTGGCAGCGATTGTAGGTGAAGAGCAAGATGAGTCATGGAGGAACCCGTCTGACGCTCTGGATTCTGCTGGGTTGATCTGAAGCTGTGATCACGCCGGCGATTATAGAGGAAGCGGCGCGCCATCGTGCTTCGAATTTCCCAAGACGATGGCGCAATCGACCGAGCACCTCAGGCGAGTGGCCTCGGTAGAGGTCGACATCTTCGCGGCGAGTGTCACCGTCGGCGGCGTCGCGGTCTTGAAGAAGGTGTTGTAAAAGGGCAGCTCGCGCATCTGCGCCGCCGCCGCCTCGACGAGTTCCTCGCGGCCATAGCCGACATTGACGCACCACAGGCCCGCCATGCCGTCGAGGATGCGGTGGCCGTCGCCATCGTGGATATAGCAACCCTCGGCATGGGTAATGACCGCTGGCCCGGCTTCGAGTCCGGGCCTCAACTCCCAGCTGCACAAGCCCCACAGGGGCGTCGCCCCCGCCCGCCACATCCGCCCCTCCGCCGCGGCCCCAGTCTCGGAGCGCCGCGGCCGCAGCGCGCTCCGCCGCGGTAGCGGCCGCTCCCGCAGCAGCAGCGGCAGCAGCGGCGGCAGCAGCCGCAGCCGCAGCCGGTCGCGGGGGCGGAGAGGCGGCGGGCGCGCGAAGCGGTCGCGGTCGCGGCGCGGGCGCCAGCCGTAGCAGCCCTGTGGATTCAGCTCCTCGCGTGCGCCCAATGAGGTGATCGTGATCGGCACCTTCCACTTGGCGCAGGTCGCGATATCCTGTTCGAGCCGGTCGTTCGATTTATGGACGATCTGGTTGACCGCATAGGCGCCAGAGAGCGATCGATATTTCGCTGAGCTGTATGCGCTGTCAACTGGGACGATCCCGTCGGACATTAGCTTCCTCGGCGACCCACCCACGACGGCAATCGTCAAGCACACAGCACCCACACACAGATTGGTGCCGCCGAGCACACACATATATATGTCTGCGCACACGCACCATGCCGTCACCGTCTCAGGGGGCGCCGCATCACGTCGTCGACGCCGCCGCGGCGGCAGCAGCAGCGCTACAGGCCGCGCGCTCTCCCGGCGCAAGGGCGCGGTGGCTC
>NNCB01000283.1:0-20579 GCA_002317545.1 Scenedesmus quadricauda | reverse complement strand
GCGCTGCGCCGCGCGCCGCGCCGCGGCCTCCAGATTCGGCGGTCTGGAGCACATTGAGCCGCTCCGCCGCGGCGCGCTGTTCGGGGTCGGGGCGGAGTTCGCCGCCCACGACAAGGGCGTCATAAGCCGACAGCACCGACATCAGCCGCGATCCTTGCTCGCCTTGCGAATGGTGCCGGCGAAGCTCAGGACGATGGCTGTCGTCCTCACCCTGGGGGCGGGGGGCGTCAGTAGGTGGTGGCGGGCGAAAGGGTCGTGGTGATCCGTGATGGACACACAGCCATGATTCAGCCCGCGACGTCAGCATGCTCCCTGACTGGTGGTCGCAGGCAATGCGATGGCCAAGGCAGCGCGCAGTCCCCTGGGCTGTGTCGTTCTTCGCCAGGTTTTCGTACAAAGAAGCTTCGTCCGCTTTCCCTACCATCACGGCCACTACCGCCGCTGCCGAAGGCGCAAACGCCCGTAATCGCTCAGGCCCGATACCACCCCATCGCCCACCCACACCTCCTGCGCTGCCCGTGGCGGTCCCGGGCCCGGCACCATAGTCCAGCATCGCGCGCGGCCTGAAGCCCGGCAGACGGCCCGCCAGCTCAGCAAAGATTGCCTCGAGCGCGGCGTGGACGCCGCCATGCGTGCAAGCGCGTACGCCTGCGCCTGCGGCAGCCCATAGGACGGCGCCGCGGCTCGCGCGGCCTCCTCCTCTGCGGAGGTGGCTATGGGCGGCGGCAGGCCGAACCATGCGCGCAGCTCCTCTGGCGACAGGGCCAGGAGGCCCATCGTCGCCGCCTTGTCCTCCAGCGGTGCCTCCCCGGATAGGCGCGGTGGTGATGGCTTCGTTCTGGGTGCTGGTGACGGGCTGTGTTGGTAATCGGGTTGGCGGTCGGGCGTGAGTCCGCAGCCCTTTCGTACAGTTTTTTGCCCTGCCGCTGGGCGTGGAGGTCGTGGGCGGCTTCGTCGAGGGCGCACTGCGCACGGAGCCAGCCAGGCGGGCCAGGTATTTCCGAAAGTATCGCCCTCGACCCCCTTGACGCGCAACGTCCCGGCATTCGCCACGACCTGACCGATCGTGACCGGATCGAAATTCTGCACCTGGAGGTCGAGATAGTCGTAATAATAGGCCGTGGCATTGAGCGAGAGCGCGCCGCCCAGCAACATGGCCTGGGCGCCGGCGCCGCCGCCGGCGCGTTGGCGACGACCCCGCGGCCGCGCAGCAACAGCGTCCGTTCCTCGGCCTCCCAGCCATCGGCCGGCTCTGCAACGCTTGCGGGCCGGCAAGCTGCCGCGATGCCGCCCTGCCGTCGCGGCCTCCGCGCCGCCGGGCAGCGCGCGGTAGGGCTGGATGCCGCCGCGTGCCTGCGAGCGCGACAGCTGGCGCAGGTCCTCCGAGAGGGCATCACACGCTCCGGGCATGGCGCTTGTTCAGGCCGCTCTCTGCGGGTTTTGGTCGTTGTCGGCGCTCGTTGGTCAGGCATCCACGTTTGATGCAGAGAAACTGGAGGTCGGAGCGGTGCCGGGTACGGCGCACCGACGCGGCTTCCATCGTATTGCCGATGCGAATGCGTTCGACGACGCCCCTGAATTCTTCGCCGACCGGCCCCGGCAGTTCCTGGCTCACAACCTGGAAGGTCTCGGTGACCGGCAAACCCGACTTCAAGCCGCGCACCAGAAGGTCGATCGCGTCGGGAAAACGGGTGTTGAACTGCTTCACGCGCTTTTTGCATCGCCATGCCGACAACCAGGAGTGCAAGGATCAGGTGGATCGTATGCCAACAGGCGCCAGGCTCGCCAAAGGTGGGGGTTGTGCAGCGCAGCAGCGGCGGCGAGACGACAGCGCTGCAGATGTCAAAGTTATTGATCGGCGACGAGCAGTAGTTCATGCGGTCGGTGAGGGTGGTAATCTGATAAAAAGGCCGCCGTCTCGGCAATTTTCTCAAAAGCCCGGTGGATGTACCCGATGGTCTGCTCGCCCGAAACGATCGTTTCGCCATCCATCTGAAGTACATTCTGGAAGATTCCGTGCGTAGCCGGGTGCGTAGGCCCCAGGTTGAGGGTAGTTAGCTCACACAGCTCGCAATGCGTGGGGCTGCCCTCGAACTTTTGAGTCGACATAACGGCAGGCAGATTAGGAAGCAGGCTCAGGTCCACCTGATACAGGTTGCTCACCATAGAGTTGCCAAAATAGAATTTCGTTTTGTCTTTGCTCATACCCGGTGTGGCATTATAATAAACCCCGGCACTTAATGCCGTAGCAATGGTATCAAAATTGCTAAGCGTACCATTAGCACCATGGTCTCTTGACTGAACCCACTCATCCCCAGCCCATTTGCTGCAACTAGCGTTTTCTTGGTCTGTCACTTGACTGCTGCACATAGTTGGTTACACAAGCGCCCCTGCAGCAAACAGGGGCGGGTGCATCATGCTGTGTGTGCAGACAAGTGAATGGCACAATACAATGAGCTGCAGCACAAGTGACCGTGCTGGCATCGGCCTCCCTGCTGTTTGTTGTGTAGGGCGGCTAACTGGCCGCCAGCATAATTGAGAGGATGGTGTTGGAGAGCTAGCACTTTCAATGTTGCAAATCAATGGCGCTAGAACATGACGCGGTGAGGGCTTGCCATCAGGCCCACCAGCTGCTGCGCACTGCTCGCACGCGCACGTCTGCCCTTTGACGGCTGCACCACCATACAGGCCAATGAGCGCTGGCCTGGGCCAGAGGGCCCAACAGCAATTGCAAGGGGCAGCATGGAGGCGCAGCGCAACAAATGCAGAGAAAATCGCCAAAACGTGGCTGATCGTGCGCAACTGACGGCGGCATGGCTGCCGGCTGCTGTCGCCCGCTCCGACCACAAACGGTGCAATCAATCATGAGGGCAGGCATCAAGAACTCACCCGCACACATCCGTCCGCTCTTGCCGCGCAACCCGGCGGGCTGCGGCCGCCGCAGCATTGCTTGGCGATGAAGCGTGCGCGATCAGGGGCCAGAGGTGGGAACGACAGTCGGCACTTCGATCCCGCCTGCGCGCGCGCTGCATCGCGCTGGCATTGGTCGCCCCAGGCGCCAGATCGGTCCCGCGTTCAGGCATCCTGGACGCTGTACTGGCCTTGCGCACCATGCGCCCGGTGTGCTTGCCGTTGGACTGTCGTGTGGCGCGCTGGGGATTGACGAGCGCCGGAGCTCCTGCGTTGCGGTTGGCCGCCACCGAGGCGCCGAACTCCCACTGCTGGCTGAACACCTCGTCCTTGAAGGTGCCCTCGCCGCCGGACGACGCCCGGTGGTACCGGTCAAGCAGGCGATGATCGACTGGTGGGGGCCGGTGCTGTTCGAATATTATGCGGGGTCCGAGGGATGGCATGACCTTCTGCTCGGGACACCGCCCTACGCGATCCCCATGTCCGGCGTTCTACAGGCCGATAGGAAGGTCAGCTGCACCTTGCCCTTGCTGCCGCCCCGCCCGTATGCGACCTGCACGTCCCGGACACCAGTTCCAGAGGATCACGCCGCTGAGCTTGTAGTTGATGCCGCCGTTCTTGACAGTTTGAAGGCTGGTGGTTTTCGGGGCAGGGGGTCGGGTTGAATGAGAGGGCGGAGGTGGGTCATGGCAGTGAGGTGTTGAGTGGACTCTGGATCCATTCGTAACTGGTCATTCGCGCTACACCTCACGGCAAACCACTACCAGGTGCCGCAGGCTGCCGATACGCCCCGCCGGGCGATCACCGGCTCACCGGCTGGTACCAATCGCGGTTGTACTGCGGATGGTGTGGACTTCCAGGGGTCGATGGACTTGGTGAAGGCGCTAATGCCGCCCAGCCAGCTGAAGCGGCCGGCCTCCTCGCGCGTGGTGGCGGGGGTGTTGCCGCACTCGCTGATGCCGCCGCCCAGGGCGAACTCGTTGTAGATGAAGGACTTGCCGGGGAGGTTGGTCCAGGCCTTGATCGAAGCCCATGGCCGACAGCTCAGCGTCGACTTGACCGCGCAGGACTCGGGCTCCCGGGCTGGGGGTCGGCCGACGTGAGCGCGTAGCAGGTCACGCCGAGCACTGATCGACGCGCATGAGCAGGCGCCTGAACGCGGGCAAGATCTATCAGGCGATCGACCTTGGCTATTCGGAGGCCAGTCGCGCGATTTTCGACGCCAACGTCACCAACGTCATCGCCGCGGCGTTGATGTCGCCGGGCGGTCGGCTCCGGTCCGATCAAGGGCTTTGCGGGTGGCGGGCCCATGACTCCTCGCGGATGGTGCGGAAGATCTTGAGGTACGACTCGGGCGCGTAGAACACGGTGCCGCCCATCTCGCCCTCCGCCCCGAAGATGAAGGTCTTGCCGGCCTGGGTGTAGGAGGCTGACGGCCTTCAGGATGGGGCTCAGCATGATGTCAAAGTCGTTGTATCCGTTACTGGGGGAGAGGGCGGTAAATGTTGGCGGAAGGAGAGTAAGTCTTTGCCATTTTGGGAGGGCAGTTCCTGTACGTTGGTGCACTGCAGCCGGCTTCCGGCTCGGCCGTAGTACAGCTTCTTTGTCGTAACCGCCCTGGGTCGCTCTTGTCCGGATTTGGCTTTCATTGTCGTTGTTGAGAGGGTTGAACCAGAGTATGGTGCGCCAGGGCCGGTTTGAGGCCGCTTCCAAGGAAGACGCGGCCGTAGTACTCATCGCCCCCAAACAGGGCGCTTTTTCGGATAAATGATCGGCGGGATTGGTTTGCCTGCATTACTTTTTAGGGTTATAGGTTGATAGAATACCTTACCACGTGCGTGTTTCCAGGTACTTCTTGATAGCCTCGGTCCGGCTTCGACGATGAAGGGACGGCTCTTGTCCTGCCACCTGAAACCAGGCCTCACCTTCGTCGAGCTGGACCAGACGCTCTGCTTCGATCAGTTTGACGCGGATCCGGCTGGCGGTGTTGATCGCCGCGGTCCCACCCATCGCAAGCGGTACCCTGCGTATCTCGCCGACGCTCGTTGCATAAACTGTCTGCACCGACTCGTCTGCAAGGCGGGCGTATACGTAGCGGGAGAGGCCGAAAGCAACTCCGGTTGGTTGTTGTGGGCAAAGAAACGGTGGGTGACAGAGAGTTACCATGGCTTTATAGTTACCATTCATGTTTGAATCGATGCATAGAACGCCCCATCCTGAGCAATCGCATTTACGCACGGTAGCGTGAATCGACGCCGAGCCGGATAACCGGCTTAGCGCAGTCAAACACGGGAGCTGGCTGCTTGGAAAGCAGCGGCCGCAGATCTGGGCGGCTGCTTACCGCTTAGCGCCGCCCTCCTTGGCGCGGTTGAGCAGCAGCTCGCACGGCTGTCGGCTGGCCGTAATGGGGCTGTGGGGCGGGGCGGGGCGCAAGGGTGGGTGGGCGGCGGGCTGATTGCATGGGACGAGTGCTAGACCAGCTGGGTCAAGGCAGGCGCGGTTGGTGCCGTGGCGGACTGCTGCCGCGCCATTTCTCCTTGCGCCGCTGGACTGAAGCGGAACATCTCCCCAAAAGCACGACTGGCTGGCGCTGAGCCGGCGACGGTGAAAAACAGGCCCACCGCCAGAAGGCCGTAGATGAGAATATAGCCCCAGAATATGTCGTTGAGGAAATTGATGATCGTATCGAGCATGGCCCTGGCCCTCTGCGCGTGACTTTGGATCGGCACGTCATGCCGCATCCGGGTTGTCCGCTTAAATGATTGGGAAAGGATATTGTGTGCTAATACCAGGTCATAAACGCTTTTCCCGGTTTCAAGGGCTTGCTTCCGGAAAGGGGGAAAGGTGGGAACTGTATGCTGCTGCCCCCCCGCGTGTCCTGTTCTAGCAGGGCCGTTCGTGCCCCTGACTGCTTCGAGAGTTTGTGTGTACATATGCAGCATTTAAACATTTTTCTACCAGCTCGAATGGCTTGCTTGCCCAGTGACCAAAGTCTCGACCGTGGTATGCTGGCGATTCGTGACAGGCGCGACGATGCTGGCGTGAAACCCAGCAGCAAATCTTATAGATCAGGTCAAGTCTACAATTTTTTATCAGGCATGAGTGCGAGGTGCACGCCGGCATCACCTTGCCAGCGACTGCAACGGCGAGGTGCATCAGTGCAGTGTGTGTCACAATGACTTTGATGACTCGGGTCACAGCAACCTGCACGCTCCTGACCCTTATGTGTAATGAATACAGGTGTTTTCCAGATGTGGTTTGATGTTCTTGAACTTAAACCACTTGGGACATGCGGCCTCTACTTGGGGCCACATTCCGTGTTTGCGGCTATGTAGATATTTACAACACGACTGGCATCGATAGACCACAAGTACATTTGTAACTAGTATCGATAAACAGAAGCACCTACGGCTGCGTATCAAATATACCCTTGTCTCACCAAAGCGTACATCCCCGCGCATTTTCCTTTGGGCAGGGTAAGGAAAATTTTATCTACGGTTGCTGCAGCCGCCTGGCGCACGAGCACGTGGCACACCGCAGCACCTGCACGAGCGGCCGATCATGCACACACGGGTGGCACAAGCGCCATCCCCAAAAGAAGATTGGGTTGTATGTAAAGCTCTGGAATCAGCCGGCATACACACTGACGCAAAGGACCGGGACCGACTTCGGTACAACAAGAGCATTTTGCCCAATTGCTGGCTGACCATTACCTCGACACCAACCCTGCGGAGCCGCAGTGGCTGAAAATCGACGCCATTGCCCGGTTGGTGAGCCAGGCCCTTCACTTCTTCGACGGTAAAGACTACGACCTCATTGCCTACACCATCATGCCTAACCACTTCCACGTCACCAGACTGCCGATACGACCGATGAAGTCCGGTTTACAAGGGTCAGGGCTCCAGCGTTGCGGGTTGATCAATGTATGTCCAGGAGCGGGTGGTGTCAGGCCTCAAGCCATATTGGCTTACAATCAATGTTGACATATTGGTCTGGCAACGCAACTCTTGCCCAAACAAATTCGGTTAGGGAGAGTGGCATGATTCGGGGCAGCCTCGTGCGCGATCGATGCGGTAACCTCAAATGCGCGGCAGCGTTGCTGGGCTCGACGGCGATTGCGATGGGCTCCGCGCCCGCATTCGGACAGGGGGTGTTGCAGGATGCCACCGCTGACGAGGCAGGTGATGAGCAATCGTGGCTACCGACACTGTACGTGATGCCTTGCCAGTGTTCATGTTGCGAGCAGGTACCGACTGAAAGTCCTTGTTTAAGACAGAATTTAGCCCGCCTCCGACTGTGCCCCACCCACAGCCGCTCCCCAAGTACCCACAAAGCACAGCCTCCATCGCTCGATGGCGTCGTCCACCGGCATGGCGTCAACACGCAGGACCTGGTGGGGAGAGCGGTGCCGCGAACAGGGAGGGGCGGTGAGCGACACGCTGCGCCGTTGTGCCGCTGCAACGCAACGCGGTGGCGACAGTGACGCGCAGACGCTGGCGACTGTGGTGTAGTGGGGCATCAAGCGGGTGCTGTCCACTGTTGAGAACACATCAAGGCGGGCGGCACACAGCACCCTGGCCGACAGCCCTCGCGACCGTGACGAGTGCGATCTGACCCATGGCTACATCAGCATCAACGCCGACTATCGCAGCTGAGGGCATTCTGTTAGGGCTCCGTCTGCGCGCGATCAGGCGCGCTGACCACAGGAGGCCGTCATGGTACGCCAAAAAGACTTCGCCGACCCTGCCCTGCTCACGCAGAGCGCGTATCAAAGCGGCGTAAAGGTTATCCGTCGGAAACGCAGGTCAAGCGGGGACACCGCTTCGCACACAGGCAGACAAGGCGTGATGTACGCCCAGTCCATGGAGGCTGCTCCTGCACAAACACAACATGGTGTGCAGCACAGGCTCCCTCCCGCGACATCGCCGTCCCCCCCAACCTTGTATTCCTGCTCCTCGCTGTTGTCCCTGGGCCCAGCGCGCCCCGGCCAGGTGCCCTTGTGGATGGCCAGATCCTTCATCTTCTTCAGCTTGCGCGTCACCTGGGGGGGGGGGGGGCGCCACGGGTGCACCCGGCGATGTGTTGCAGCGCCATGTCGCGGTTGTCACTGCAGCCCCGCCCGCCACAGCGTCCCCTGCCTCACTGCTCCTCGTCTGTCTTCTTCGGAGCTTTGAATGCTCGCCCCATCCAGTTTAGCGACCTTGTCCCTCCGCACGACGACACACAGCACCGGAAGGAAAACTCGGCGCTCCAGCGGACCTACACACACACTGACCTTGAGCGCCGCATCGACAACGACGCGATCATCAGCTACCTGAAGGTCCACGAAAACGGCAACCGGATTCTCTGCCGTCAGCCTCGACCCGCACCAGCGGCGCACGGTGTGGTGCAGGTACCCTTCGCAGAATGGGGGTAGAGGGCGAGGCGCACAGCGTCAGGAAGCGGCTCGCACGGCGACCTGCGCTTGACGGTGGTGGCAGGGCGCGCAGGCGACTTACTCCAGGCAGGACGGCCGGGTTCGCGGTGCGTGCGAGGGGGGGTGTCAACTGGCGCCGTGCGTGCCGGTGTCGCCGCCGCGCGCGGAGAGCGTCACGTCGATGGCTTGATGCCCCCGAGTAGTGGTGCACTGCGCGCGTGATCTTCTCCTCAACATACTGCCTGATGGCAGGGGTCACCTGGGGGGGGGGAGGGGTGGTTCATGTAAGGATGGGGAGGGAGGGCGAAGGGAGTGAGTAGGCGTGTGCGTGCGCGCCGCGTTTGGGAGGGCCGCACGTCGGCATATGCAAGGGACAGCAGCGCGCCCACACCATGACAGTTC
The DNA here is from genome assembly GCA_002317545.1 of Scenedesmus quadricauda. Classification (NCBI taxonomy): domain Eukaryota; kingdom Viridiplantae; phylum Chlorophyta; class Chlorophyceae; order Sphaeropleales; family Scenedesmaceae; genus Scenedesmus; species Scenedesmus quadricauda. The sequence continues at coordinate 11,851 of NNCB01000283.1, read as the reverse complement.
CAACGGGTGAAGACCGCGGGCGGCAGCAGACCTTACGGTCGAGGCCGCGCCGGCCCGGTGCATCTGGTTGATGCACTGCAGGATGATCTTCGCCGACTGGTACACTTCCTGAACGCGGACCATGAAGCGGTCGTAACAGTCGCCCGCGCGTCCCCACGGATATGCTCGAAACCACTGTGCGCTGCTGCATCACGTCACTGTGACTCTAGCCAAAGATGCCGTTTGAAAGAGCGAAATTTCCATTTCAAGGTGGAGTACCAGGCCAAAAACCCGCTCCAGTAAGGAGGAAGAAGCAATCGCCACCTGGGCGGCTGCGCTGATGCTGGCAGTAGCCCTGCTGCGCATGGCCGGCCGGAGCAGCACGCGCTACGCCATGGCAACCGGGTGCTGAAGTGGTCATCGCGAGCTGGGTGCAAGAAGCGCCATATATCCGGACCTGCAAGTTTTGAAAGCGGCGCTGTAGCTTCGGTTATGCTCGGCCATCGAGCAGATAATCGCATCCGCCTGTTCAATCCCTTGCAGAAAACGGAAAGCTGCTTCCGGGGTGCTCTTTTCGATATCTACACTAAACAAGGGTGCGGCAAAATCTTTTAGATGGATGAATTGAATAGTGCAATCCTCAAAGTTTTTGAGGGTTGCTGTAACGCGATATGTGGAAAAAAACCTGGTTGTTGATATCACCACGTCGATACAGCGGTTAAGTATGCAAGAAGTGCTTGAGATGCTGATGATGGACCTTTGGTTTATAGTTAAGGAACATTTTGGCCAGGCCTGTTTATTCTCTTTGTACCGGGACCAGGCTCACCTCACTCGGTGAATACCTTGCCAGCCCTACTGCCTCACTACTACCTAGAAACAAGAATTCCACTAGCTACGCTAGCCAGCTAGTCACGAATTCTTTACCTTTCAAGAAGTTATTGTAACGTTGATAATTTGAAACAGCTGACATTTTATATGACAAAAGATTACTGTTCCAATCGGTAGCAAGTATAACTGATTATCAACCCTTAAGCAACCCCTCTGAATGGGTACCTATACTAGACTTCTGTTTCGGTTTCCGTTTGCTAATTAATTTTAGTTACAACTTGCTTTTACTCACCTAAGTTGCGGTGTGGTCGCGACCAGTGTGGCCCACACGTGCCCCGCCCGCCGGCGCTGTTGTACTCCCTCCCTCTGACCTGTCCGAACTAGTTTCTGTTGTCGGCTTATGTTACGAATGTGCACAGCCGGCTCACACCGCCGTGAAGGATGGCCGGACTGCGTACCGGGGTGCAAAGTGGCAAACCGCGTTTTTTGCACAGGAGACGACCCGTACCCCGGCCGTCAGGCCGCACAGCCACAGGATGCTGATGATTCTTCCATTGGAGACAAGAATCAGCGGCTCAACGCAGCACTTCCATTGGTCCCAGGACACCGAAGCCCGCACAAACAGGCAGGCGCCGCAGGCCCAGAAACAGGGTCAGACCGGTTGTGCGTATGCACCACGCTTGACAGCAGGGGCGCGGAGCGAGGGCTGCTCGTCACCTCCGACGATGTGTTCCTGACCGAATTCGCGGTGCAAACAGGTCGCACGGCGCTGATATCACAGTCGGTACGTTCGCCCGGCTGGCAAAGCAGCGGCGATCGAGAGTTGGGCGAAATCGAGGGACTGCGCAGGTGACCAAAGAAGCAAGGGCGCGATAAGGTGCCGGAGTCCGGTCGGGAAAGGCGCGCGGCAGCTTCGAGACATCGGTTGAAACAGTCGCCCCGGGTTCAGCTACATCAACAGCGTCGTCGGGCAAAGCTATCGCTTGTCGGACAAACCCAGCCTGTTCAGGTATGGCAGCGGCTCGGATCGCTCCGGCTACGCGGTCACCAACTTCCGCAACCCCTACCTTATGGGCTACGGGGTGGGAGCCCGCACCATGTTGTTTGGGTTTTACGTGAAGTTTGACTACGCCTGGGGCGTCGACAATGGTATCACCAACAAAGCCATCCCTTACGTAACCTTAGGCTACGACCGCGCCATGGGCAAAGCGAAAGCCGCCATTGCCATAGGCGTCGATGCCCACCTGAAGGTGCGGCATGTGAGAGGGCTTCGAAGTACACGGAACAGCTGCAATCTTCACCTCCTAGAGCCACGCACACCGCCTTCGTCAGAAGAAACCTGAGGTCTTTCAGCTCCCTAAGCAGATACCCGGCGCACACCGTGAGTGTCGGACCGGGAGGTCATGTCACGCACTCAAATGGCCAAAACTATCCTATCCCGTTCGTGAAGCATTACCTTAGATTGCGTCAAGCTGGTGGCGAGGTCCGGGGTGAGGTTGTATGGATTCCACGGAGCGGCGAATGGCTTTTGGTGATCAGAGGGGAAGCTGGGCTGGGTGGCCGAAACGTGCCGAGTGGGAGGCGCCTCAGCGGCGTCAAATGGGATGCCGGCAACAGCGCAAGTCAGACGAGGCCACTCACGATTAGCTTCTTTCTAGATCAGGCCATGGGCGTGTGCACGCTGATCGCTGGCGCGCGCGCCGCGGTTCCAAAAACTGTGTTGGTCACGCCACCCTAAAAGCTGATCACGTGGGCCAACAGTGCCTTTTGCGATGGCCAACAAGGGCGCGGGTGTGCACCTGTGCCGCAACAGCCCGCTTTGGCAATGCGCAGCAGGCGCTGGCTGCCAAAAACACCGGCTGGCGGTTGCGGGTCAGGAGCTTGCCCGCACCCGGCTCGGTTCGAGACCCTGTCCAGCAACCGGCATCCCAGTCGGCCCCTTTCCAAGGCCGCAACGGTAAGCGCAGGAATTTGGGGAAGCGAGGCCCTGGCCGCGTGGCTTGGCTTTGGCACGGCACAAGTACAGTCCTGGCCCGCTCGGTTTGGGCGCGTCGCAGCAGGCCGCCAGCTTGTGCCCATAAGCCGAACGGGCATTGATGCCGGGCCTTGCAAGGCCAGGGGCAGCCAGGTGCTCGGGCATTCCGGCCGCGCGCAGCTCAGGCGACTGCCTGAGCAGCGCGCTGCCCAGGCGGCTCGCGCGCTATCAGTGCGTGATATCCTCGCAAACAGAAGCATTGCCCGGTCGAGCAACGCATGAGGCATCCACCTAAAATTGCCGCCGCGCGCCTCGCGCACGCGCTCGGCTTGGGCGGTTGAGGCGAGGCTGGACGCCCGGGCATGCCGTGGCCCCGGGCCGGGATCTGCTGCGGCCATTGCCGCAAAGCCGTCCGGTCGCGGCGACCGGAGCGATCGCCTTGACCGATGTCACCCTCGGCGCCGATGCGAATTAGTGGCAAAGGGGGCCTGGCTGCGCCTTGGAAGGGTTGGCCAGCACGCACGGCCTGCCGGCAGGTACATGCTGTTTTCAGCACGATCGGCGGGACAGAGGCGGCGCGGTCGGCGGCGGTGCCAGCGGCGGTCGTGGAAACATCGGTCGTATTCCATTCCTTGAGAAATAGATGCCCGTCACATAAACGATGAAGCCATCACCGAGCGACCCGTTCAGCTTGATTTCCTGCGTGAATGGTCGTGGCCCTCATGGGCAGGGGCCGCCGAACGGCACCCAGGCATATTTGTGCCGCTCGCGCGCAACTTCGGGCGAAAAGCGCATCGGGTCGAATTTTTCAGGCTCGGGCCAATGTTCGGGCATCATATGGGTGAACGCCGGGCTGACCCCGACCGAGGTTCCGGCAGGTGATGTAGAGCTATTCGACGTCCTTGAGCGCGCGGCGCGTGACATCGGCAGGGGCACAAGCCGCAGCGCTTCCTTGCACCCCCATTCTGAGTTCCAACTCGCCGCTGTAAACGTAGCCGCGCGGGGCCAGGCGGTCAGGGGTACTAAACCAAGGAGTAAAGGAGAGGCGAGGCAGCGAGGCGGTCAGGGCAGCGTGGTGTGTCTCGTGCCCGCGGACGGGCTGAAAGTTCGGCGGGTCAGGACGACTCTCTGAGGTTTGCGCCTTGGAAAACTGGCTGATTGGGGCCGCTGCTGAGGGGTTGTGCCGCTGATCGCGGTTGGTGGCTACGGGGTACTTTCGAGAAGGTACCCGTTGCTGAACCAGCCCGCGTACTGGCCTCGCCCATGAGCGCGCGACCAGGACCTTACCCACGTGTCTTCTCGCTCAACGACCGTACCCGTACTTTTTTGAAAGTGCAAGCAGCTGCGTTACCCTGCGCCTGCTGGCCATCCAGATGAGGCCGGGGCAGTCAGGTGTCTGGTGCGATCAGCCTGGATGCGCGTGAAGGATCAAGGAGATTGGTGTCAGTGCGCGCATCAGAGGCGGGCCAGAGGCAGGGCCAATCCACCCCAAGCGTGGCACAGCATTTGCGCGCGCGCAGCGGCTTCACCATAATTTATCTTGCTCAAAATACTCCTCAAAATTACTTATTTTAGCTCAATCATTTAACGTGCATCTCTATCTCAATCACGCCGAACTGGTGGAGCAGCAGTTGGGACGGAACTGGTGGATGCAGGTTGACGGGTGCCCGATGGCGCTCCCAAGCTTCGCATCATGCGCCGACCGGAAAATAATGATGCACTTGCGTAGTGGCTGTATGCGGCCGCGCCATCTAGTCGCAGTGCCCAGCTGGTACCGGGCGTCTGCGATCATATGCTGGCGATATGGCTGTGATCTGGCCTGACTGAGCCCATGTGGCCACGCTGACAATATAACTGGGCATGATTCACTGCTGATGAGCACTTTAGATTGTCCCGGCACCTCGCTGATCCAGCAGATGGCACAGCAGCTGGCCGACCAACTGCACCTGAACGGAGCGGTTTCACAGTGCCCCGACCTGCGGCTGCTTTCCTGAGCACCCAAGCTCAGGGGTCCTGCGCTCGTGGATTTCGACCGCAGTCGTCATGCCGATCATGCCGAAACGGTTGCCGCGCTGCGAAGAGGCGGGCGACCGCCGCGCAGCGGCGATGAATCGAAGAACCGTAGGCAGATGCCAGGTGCACCGCGGCCCAGCGGTTCACCGCGCATGACCTTCGGCTGCGGCGGCAAGGATCGACTGGATTTCCATCTCAGCGCTCCTTCTTCTTGTACATTGCCAGCATGCGCGGTGACCGCGGAACCGCCTGAGTCACGCGCATCCTCCGCTCCCGAGCGCGAGCAGGCCGGCCTCTGTGCACACCGCCTGATGTCGACGCCACTCGAGCCCGAGCCCTTCGCCTATGACCGCGATTACGTGGTCATGCTCGAAGCGACTGCGACCGGCATGGATCGCAGCGATGCTGTTCGCACGGCTCAGGGAGAAGGCGTCGGATTTCGCAACTGGCAGGCCCGGGACGATTGTTGGACCTGAAAGGTGCGGGGGTTGCCGCGCGCCAGGCATATCAACGCAGCATTACAACCCATGACGCAGATGCGACCGCGTTCATGGAGCATGTCCGGGCAGAGGGGGCCCTCCTGCCCCGGCGAGGTGCCGCTTTTGCCTGATGCGTGGCAGATGGACCCTGCCTCACCTGTCTGGATCGAGAAGATGCGGCGCTTGGTCTTGGCATCAGGCAGTAGGCTCAATCTTGCAGCAATGCGGCCGGTACGGCCCAGAGCCGGGTCCAGACGTTCTTCAATCCCGGAGAGGGGTAAGAGTGTGACCAACGCCACGAGGCATGGCCGGGGGTCGACATCAGGAAACCGGCGCCGTGCGAGGCTGAGCGGTGCGCAAGCATCGTGCGTGGCGGAAGCACGGCAGCAGCGCAGGCCAGAGTACCCGATGACCGCCGGCCCCAGCACCAAGCCATTTCCACTGACCATCGCCCACCTGTTTGTGGCCATGATGACCTTGACCTCGCTCATCGCGTCAAACCCGTCCATCTGGTGAGGGGCGATGAGTTTCGGGCAGGAGCGGACGGGTCGACCGCGCACCACGCAAGCGTCATGCTATAGTAGGGCTGCAGTCTTAGAGCAACGCCAGCTCTGATTCACCCAAAACAGCTCTCAGATCCGGTAATCACGCACCCCTGCTCGATCACCCACCACCGCGTCACCGAACGCCCCGCCGTCCTGCTCAACATCAGCGCCGGCTGGCACGCGCATGTCGATGTGCTGGAGGCAAGCTGGCGCAGAAGCCGCGCTCCCCCCCCTGTGGCTTTCGAGCGCTTGGTGCCAATGGCATCGACGCGTCTGCAAGATATATTGCAGGGTGGATAGGCAGGTCGTCGAAGGGGCTGCTGGCAGAGTGCCTGAAGCACGACGTTGCGCATGCGCTCTTTCTCATGCGTCGCCATGGATGTGGGCCTGTGACATGCAAGGTCGTGAATCGCCGGCTGCGGTCATATCGGTGGTGATCAGGCCATTGATAATCACCGCCGGGATAATTGCTGTCCAGCTACCTGAGCATGGTCAGACAGGTTCTGGTCAGTGAACATGAGGCACAGCTGATGATCGACTCGGAGCCATCCGTCGGGTTCACGTTAAATACGACCGTCTTGGGTCGCCCGTCGGGGGAGCCGAATGATAAGGGGAGGCGGCAAGGCCAGGATCGGCCTCTGAGCCACCAGCCGTGCTGCCTCAGCCTTGCAGACCCTTGTCTACTCGTGCCACCAACGAGGATGCAGCATCTCTCGCTGACGCGAACGAATCACTTGGCGCGCAACCCAGCAGCCCAGCCTCAGCCGCCCTGGCCCACAATTCCCAGCCACTCTCGTTCGTGTGACACCCTCTCCTGCGTGCGCAGCCGCGCTCAGCCGTCGTATCGCATCCCCCGGCTGCGCCTCGCGTCGCCGACGAACTTTCGACGAAGTCCGAGCCCGATATGCGCAGGAAGGTGGCGCTGGTGCTGCTGGCGACGCCTTGGCCAGCAGCGTCTTGCCGGTGCCGGGCGGGCCGACAGCATGCACCCTGGCGGCGCAGAGCGTGAAGCTGTGAACACAGTCGTCCTGGATCGCCTGCTGGGCCCTCGACGCAGGCTCGTCCATCCTTCGACACTTCTCCTTGGCCTCGTCGCAGCCGGCGACGTCGGCGAAGGTGACCTTGGCTCTGGTCCTCGTTGACGCCCCGCACCGCGACTTGCCGAACGACATCGCGCCACCTTGGGTGGCTTGATGCCGATGTCCTCGTACAGCTCTGGGTGCGTGAGGGGCCGCTCCACGGCATCCTTGATCTCAGTGATCTGGTTCTCAAGGCCACGCACGTCCGCGTACGAACTCGGTGGGTGCCTTGTCCACCTGCGGTCGCGGATGGGCCGGTGATGAGTGTGGATATAGGGGAACAAAACCTGCCATGAACGTGGTTGTGCCGTGCGCCATGATCGGCGGTTGCCGGCCTGCCCAAGCGTCAACGCGCAAACCGGTCTCTAGGACCATGCACCCCTCCTCTGTGCAACACCTAAGCGCACGCACCTTCATGACTGACACCATGGGGTCGGTCTCGTCCTGCAGAAGCCCACCACGACGGAGCTGGTGCAGGGGGAGAGGCCGCGCGCACAGGGGATGTGGTGCGGACCGGCGAGCGCATTGCGCAGTCCAGGCAAACCCACGCATCGACCTCGCCGGATACCGGCTGGGCGATTGCTGGATCTGAGCCCATGACGGCGGCCATGACGGCGCCAACTTGGCCGCCGCCGAAATGTTGCTCTAACCCGTGTGTCTGCTGGATGCCGCGCTGATCCAGTGCCCAGTACTGCACCTTCACGGTGTAGAAGACCGGGCCCACGGCACTCAACGATGGCATGGCTGGGGTGTAGGGTGGTCAGCAGGGGAGGGGGGAGCGTGTGCATTCGATATGTGCGCTGCGCTGGCCAACGGCCGAGGACAGCCTGCAGAACATCAAATATGACAGCGAGCGTCACGCGTTCGACCCGCGCTGCGAGATCGGCACCGATGATCTGACCTATCAACACACACGCGGCCTAGAAACACGCGCACTATTCCCAAACTCGCGCACAAAGCCGCGCACATCAGCACAGGCGCATGCACACGCGCCACCCTCCCCCATCCTTATCTCCACACTTCTCTCTGGTCCTCGCGGACCCAACGCTGAGCAGGGACCCGCGATGTCAGTCCACCTGCGAGGGCGATTATGGGGGAGTGTGGCTATTGTCGGGGGCTGAGGGTAGGTGGATCGGGTCATCTTGGTGATCCGGTCACTCACATCAGGGCCCATCATGCCCACGCAAGAGTCGGCAGCATACCTCGATAATCGAGCGCACACGCTGCACAACCAAGCAGGTCAGGCCGAGCCGCATGCCGGCCTCCAGCAACACGCCGCGCACAGCAGTTGGGTGCACTGGCACGCCGTGCACGAAGCTGTCAGGGCCGCCTGATGATGGCAAGCTGACCAGCGCTGCCGCCGTATTTCCCCAAATCCATGCAGCCGTGCATATGGAGGCGGCCTTGACTGCGTTGCCACACCTGCACCACTTTCTGACACCCGTCAGACTGCAGACGCTGCAGGCATCCAGCGCACCGCTGCACCATGAGCCTGCGCGACCTCCTTGCTCAAGCCGTCGGCACTCGCCTAGGTCCGATCCTCACTCATTGCGCTCGCTGGCGGCCTGACGCGCTCCTGGTTCCGCCAAACTCGTGCTCCACAGCAGGTGTCTTTGATGCGCTCCAGCTTAAGCTGCCGCAGCTTCAGCGCGTGCTGGCGTTACCGTCGGCAGCTTGGTGCCGAGGGAGGTGCCGCGTCGCGCTTTTTCTGCTTCTTGGCCAGCGTGGTCGGGGCGCAGGGGGCTCCCACTTCTTCTTCTTTTCCTGCAGCGTCAGGCGCGGCCGTCATGCGCATTGCACTTGCAACCACGCAGCAAGCACACATTCGTATGCAGTACGCAAGCGGCGCCCTGAATCACTGCGCAAAGGGATCTGAGTCGCTGCCCGGACGTCATCTCTGTGTGTCGGCGCAAAAAACCTCCAGGAGCTGATGGCGGAGTAGGTACCTAATGGGGAATTGTGTTATTTTAAAACGAAGCTCTATGCTCGTCCCGATTTTCAATCTATGCTCGTCCTGTTTTATTCAGAATCGTGCTGGTGCTGCGGGTCACCTCGGCGTTTGATCACGCGAACATATCTATTGATCTTCAGAGCACTACGTATCGATAGAAATCCAGAGTTCATTCGAGGCGCACACGGTCTTGGTCAGGCCGGCGAGTCCGTGCTTGGCGGTGACATAGGCCGATTTGAACGGCGAGGCGACGAGCGAATGCGCCGACGCGGTCGCGATAATGCGCCCCCATTTCTTCTTGCGCATCCCCGGAACCGCGTGGCGGATCGTGTGGAACGCCGCGGTCAGGTTGAGCGCGATGATCATGTCCCATTTCTCGGGCGGGAAATCCTCGACCGGCGACACGAACTGCATCCCGGCATTGTTGACGAGGATGTCGACGCCGGGTTGGCGGGACTGGGTAGGCAATGAGAACTGGGACGCCAACCGGCTGGAGCAGGAGCTGATCTACTACATCGAAAAGATCGACATCTCCGAAGAAAAACAAAGATTACGCGCGCACTGCGATTATTTCAACAGCCTCATCGCGAATGCCAATGAAGAAGGCATCGGTAAAAAACTGGGGTTTGTATTGCAGGAAGTGGGCCGCGAGATCAATACCCTGGGCTCTAAAGCCAATGAAGGTGCTCAATGAAAAACAGTAATTGTGCTCGCGATTGCGATTACGAGCATGCTGCAGCATCACCAAGAGGGGGAACATGCTCAAGAACCGCTCATCCTGAATAATTGGACTTTGATCGCGACGTCCGCTACTTCGGTGCAAAGTGTATCGTCGGCGTCAAAGCGGTCGGTATCGCGCACGAGCAGGTCGGCAGGATATGGCGAAATCATCCAGGGAGGGACACAGAAGGCGACACTGCACGGTGGGCGGGATCACCATCCCCGCCCACGCTCGTTGCTGACCGAGCAGCACTGCGGGCCACGCAGCACGCTGCCCTTCGACGCCTGACGGTACGAAACCCCGTCTGAAAACCGGAGTCGCCCTCGCATGGTCGGCCGCCGAGTGCGGAGGCGACGCCAAGCGGTGCTCAGCACAACAGTCCCTTGAAGCACAGTCTGCTTTGAGGGGCACAACTGTGTCGCGGCGCACAAAATGAGTCCCAAACACCAGCCAGCCAGCCAGCCAGCCAGCCAGCCAGCCAGCCAGCCAGTCAGCTAGCCACCAGCCAGTCAAGCGCCGCATTGCCCGCATGCCTCCGACCTCCTGCTGTGCTGCGCTCGATCGGCTGGGCGGCTAGTCAACATCGGCTATCAACAGCGGCATGGGGGCCCAACCATTGTGGCGTGTCACGTGATCAGCACCGACGCCTTTTCATCGCTGCCCGGCGAGCATCCAGCCATCCCCCAGTCCCCTCAACCATGCGCGCCTCGGCCTCGCACCGGCCGCGGCGCCGCCCAACCCCTCCGCCGGACCCGCGCCGCCTCAATGCGCCTGGTCCCAATCCGTCCGTCCCTGAATCACCCCGGTGTCAGCAGCCCAGTCCGCGAGCTGCGCCATTCCGCTGCTGCTCGGCCAGCTGCTGCGCCGCCAGAGCATCTGCTCCTGCGCAGCTGCGACACCATGCGTCGTGGTCCCCGCAACGCGCCGCAGTTCTCCCCCGGAGCGCTGGCGTCGACCCCGGCCTCGTGGCGGCCGGGCGCCGCCTTTGAAGCGGCGAGCCCCCCTGGCTGCAACGCGCGGCCGCCTGCACGCTGGCCGGCGTCGCGCGCCGCTTGTGCTGCGGGCTCTGGTCGCGGCGCCCAGGCCGTCAGCCCCGCCCCTGTCTTCTGGCGTGTCCCCGAGGCCGCCGTCTGGAGGGAGGCGCGAGCCACCTGCGGGGCTGCAGCCCGCAAACAGGCCGCCATAACTCTCCAGCAGGCCCGCCTCGCCGTGCTGGCTCGCCTGATGTGAGGCGGGGATCAAGGAGCAGAGGTGCTTGGAGTGCAGCTGTGACATGCGCACACAACCACACACGCGTGCACACAGAAACACACATTCATAGCATGCGCACACACACAACAGCACCATCAGCACCACCCATTCCCAGGTCGTCACCTCAGCAGTGCCTCGTCCAGGTCCAGGGTGCGCTGCCGCAGGTACACCAGCTCATCGCTGTCCAGCCGCGGCCGGAACAGGCCCCGCAGCGCCTCACACGCAGACACGTCCAGAGACATCGCCCCGCCCAGCCGCGGGCCCGACGCGCTGGCGGGCGCGCAGGCGGCGGGGGCGCCCGGCGCCGCGGGGAGACGCCGCGATGAAGACGAGGGCCCGGCGGCGGCGGGCGCGCCCGATGGCTGCTGCAAGGCCGGCGCGTGAGGGCCGGCAACACCCAGAGCGCTGCGCGGCCGGCGTGCTGATCGAGGCAGGCGCCATCTCGCGTCGCCATCCTGGGCCGTCCCGCTGCCCGGGCGTTGCGCGCGCTGCTGCTGCTGCTGCTGCTGTTGCTGCTGCTGCTGCTGCTGCTGGTTGCGCTGGTGGCGGCCGTAGCTGCGGCTGTGCCAGTGCTGCTGCTGATGAGCTCATCTGATTAGTGCTCCACGCTGGGGCACGCCCCACCCAGCCCCTGCCGCACCCGATTCCGCCGCCACCAACGCCACGGCCACTGCCTGCGCCCTGACGCAAAGCACGCGCAGCCGTGCCGCCGGCGCCCTCAACGGGCCACTTCGTTGACTCTAAGCTGCTCGTGTTCGCTTGAGGCCGGCGCTCCCAAGTCTCATGGCGCACGGGCCTTCAGACGTCGCAGGAACATCTCCACTGACGGCGCTGTCCATGGCCATTTCGCTCGACGCCGCATGGTGAGCATCGCTATGCTGCTGCTGCTGCTGCTGCTGCTGCTGCTGCTGCTGCTGCTGCTGCTGCTGCTGCTGCTGCTGCTGCTGCTGCCGCGGCTGTGGTCGCTGCTGGAGTGTGGGTGAGATGTGTGCTGATGTGGCGGGGCAAAAAGTGCGCCATGGTCCCCAAG
>NNCB01000282.1:0-20582 GCA_002317545.1 Scenedesmus quadricauda | reverse complement strand
CGCAGCCGCACAGCAGCAGCAGCGCCGCAGCGCTGTCGCGGATCTCGAGAAGCTCGCGGAGAAGGCCGAGCATGTCGAGCAACTACAGCATGCGGAAAGTGACGTGCGCCTGCCTGAAGTGAGGAGCACCACCACGAGCTGGTCGATCCACCCGACCTGCCAACGGCATCTGGCGCAGCGGGGTCCTCACGACAGGCGGAGGCAACTGCGTGCCGGTTGGGCCGAGGCACAGGACAAAGCCCAGGCTGATGCATGCGGCGGCGTTGATGCAGAGTTCCTTGTGGGCCCTGCCAGTCCGAGGTCCTTGTGGCGGCTTCAAACCCAGCAAATCACCAGCTGCCAGGATGCAGCGGTTAGCGATTACAAGCCGGACGTCCGCCTGCTCCAGGGTACCTGTCGGAGCGCGGAGACGTCACCGTCGCGGATCAGCGGGCCCGCTAGGACAAGCGAGGCATGCATAGAGCCTGAGCCCGAATGGAGCAGCGGTAGCAGTGGCGGCAGTACCGATGAAAGTGGTACAGGCGGCCATAGCGGAGGGAATGACGCAGCGCACGCTTGATGTGCTGTGGCGACTCACCGACATGATGCTGTTGCAAGACCATGTGTGTTCGTTGTGTGTGTAATCAAAAAAGTTGTGTATAAATGACATTGATGCACTTCTTACAAGGGAGCGGCGGTTTGCGGTCTGAAGCAGGTACCCAAAAACCTACGCGTCATCAACCTACGCGAGTTCACGGTACAGGAACGGCGCTGGTTTCTGGAAGACTGCTTTAACCAATTCTCGAACGAGCACCTGTACTTCATCGACGGCATAGCGGACTTTGTTCACAGTGTCAACGACCGGTCAAGCCCTGGGATGCGGCCACCCCGTGGCGCCTTGGCGGGCATGGACCATTGGCCGTCACGGTCTTGGGCTGGGTGTAGAATTGCACGCCCGCACGGCCGTACATGTGCAGGTCGCCTGCGGCCAGATACGCGTCATCCGAGCTGGATTAGTACACAGGCCTGCCCTGAGGAACTCGGCATGGAATTCGGCCACCGTCCTTGATGCCGGATGGCCAGCGGGCAGTGACTGTCTTGGTGCGGGTCCAGAACTTGATGGCGTCGGTGCCGTGCTGGTTGAGGTCGCCAAAGGCACTGGCCTTCCAGCCGCCAAAGCTGTGATAGGCCAGCGGTACCGGCACCGGCACGTTAATGCCCACCATGCCGACATTGACGCGGGCGGCGAAATCGCGGGCGGCGTCGCCATCGCGGGTGAAGATGGCGGTGCCATTGCCATAGGGATTGTCCATGGTCAGGCCTCGCACCGAATGACGCCAGCGGCACCGGGATCGGCACATTGATGCCGACCATGCCGACCTCGACCTCGAGCGAAGCTCGCGGGCGGCGTCGCCGTCGCGGGTGAAGATCGCGGTGCCGTTGCCGTATTCGTGGTCGTTGACCAGCGCAATCGCAGAGTCCAGGTCGGGGCTCTGGGGAGGAGCGGGAGGATCAGATCTGGGTCCAGTCCGCAATTTCTGCGCGCTCGCCGACCGTATCTATAAGGATTTTGGCTTCGACTATGCGATCAAGCTCGCGCTGCGTCCCGAAAAGCGCTTGACACAGCAGGCTATGTCCAGGCAAACGAGTTTCGGCCAGTTTCCGGCAATCTTGAAAATGACGCAAGAATTACCCTGGGGAGCAGCGGTACTACCATAGATCGGAATACCGAGAATGGTAATACAATTCTCTCTATACGACAGCGAAACGGGGCCGGTACTGGAGATTACCTGCAAGTTAGGCCCAGCGAAAGTTGCCATCGAGGGTACTTGTACACCTTGACACCCCGGCCATCCAGCAGTAGCTGCGGCCCGTCCACGACTGGAGTGTTGCAGTGTGAGCGAGTAGGAGGTGGAGCCAGCATGACAGCGCTGAACAACAGTCGAAAATCTTGCTATGTAGTGAGACATGCGACTCAGCGCGCGGCCAGCTTGGCAACTACCGATCCTCAATCTTGTCCACCGCTTGCTGGTCTCCACTTCCCGATGATGCTCTGGCCCGCGCCGAGGAACGTGCCCGCTTCTGGCCCTCAGCGCCCGGCCCATGCCGCCATCCACCTGCCAGATCACGGAGCCAGTAGTGGTGGTCGTGTGAGAGCGGGCCATCGCAAGAGACACTGTTGCGAGGCTGACAAGCGGCTTTCAAGGATCAACGTTTCGCATGTCATAGCTCAAGACATTCTGGCAGGCAGCCCATGCCTGTGCCCGGTCCAGCGGGGCATGTCTGCCGCAGGTCACCTTGAGCGACCTTGCCGCCTCCAGAGCGGCTCCTTCCAGCGCTCAAAGCCCCCGACAAACACCATAGCACTAGTTGGCCTATTCAGCGCTGCCCGCGGCTGAACGGCACCCCGGCGGCGATCATTTTCGTAAAATCGTCCTGCGGCAATATCTGCTGCCGGTCACCCCACGGATCGTCGGTGACGAGCCCGCCGACATGGTGGAGCAAGTCGCGCACCCGGATGCGCGGGCTATCGGTGGTCGGATAGGCCCAGTCCTTCATTTCGGGGACATGCTGCTCGGCGAGGTCGTCAACGATAACCCGCGCCCTCATTGCGTCGTTCGCGCTGGTCGAGGTCGGCGTCGGGCATGACGATGCCATGGTTCTTCGCGCCGCCCCATGCCCGCCTGCACGCGCTTGCCGTTCGCGACGCCGCGGTTGTAGACATAATGGGCGATGTCCGACGAGCCGACGAAGCTGACCGCACCGATATCGGGATGGTCGAGAATCGCATCGACCATTTCCTTGTCGCCGTGGACGGTCTGGAAGATGCCCTGGGCAGGCCGGCTTCATGAAAGGTTCAGGCCAGCAGTTCGAAGTGCCGGAGGGCTCGGCCATGGTCGTTCGCGTCACATGCGGCTTCAAAAAGAACCCTTGCCGACACGAAGATAGTCCTTCAGGCAAATGCCCTCGGGCAGGCCGGCTTCCATGAACCAGGTCCAGGCCAGCCATCGGTGCGCTGGGGTCGCGCTCGGAGGGCTTGAGGATGAAGGCGTTGCCCAGGCGATGGCGGCCGGGATACATCCACATCGGCACCATGGCCGGGAAGTTGAAGGGGTGATACCCGGCGCACACCTGGGTTGGGAGTGAGCGCTGCGCTTTCAGAAGCTGCTGCAGCCTCAATGTGAGCAGCAGTGTCAATGCGGCGAGCCTGTCAGCAGCGTAATCATCGGTGCGCCCTGCACCCATAGGCAAGCCGTTGCCTCCTCTGCCCCGCCGCACCCCGAAGGGGCGGCGGAGGAGTTTCATTCGATCCCGGAGGCCACGTCTTCCACAGTTCGCCCATCATCAGCGGTGCAATGCCAGCCGCCGCCTCGACCACCTCTGTAAAAGGGCAGTTGCGGGGGCGGTTGGGGAAACACACATCCACGCACGTACACAAGAACAGCTCGTGCACATGCGCTGGTGCTCCGTTACAGGTCCTTCTTTCTGAATGTGTGAACAACGTCAGCCAAGCGTCTTCCGCAGGCCTCTGTGCTCACACTGCTGTGACCCATGCGCCCTGTCGCACAGCTCATCCACCTCTGAACACTTCGCCCCGTGCGTCTAGGAACGTTTTCCCCTGCTCCTGGGTGACCAGCTTGGCCAGTTCATCCTGGGTGGTAAAGGTTGACGCGGGGCAAGGGGTAAATGTTGCGAGGCGTTGCGATGGGTCTGGTGGTTTGCAGGCCACATCCTGACTACGCGACACCGGTTTGGGCAGGTCGTTACCCAGCTGTCGCGGATGAGGTGCTGGAATTTGAGCATAACACGCGACGCGTATACCCAGATTCGTCCCATCCTCAATGCCAACTGCACGGGCTGCCACGGCGGCGTTGAATACGTCAGGGGTCAGCGTCAGTTTGACTCCACACCGAGTCGCCTGGGGGCACACAACGTGCGGGCAGCGCAGGAAAGGGGATGCGACCCAGGTAAAAGGGCACCCACAGCTCAAGGTGACAGACGGCAGGCAGCTCGCCACCACTGCATTGCGCTCATTGAGTGAAATGCAGCACTTGAGCTGTGGTGCGCCACACACACGAGTCACCGCTGACGACCGCGGCAGCCCGCACCGGGCAGACGACATCAACCCTTGGGATGTCTGAGAGTCGACAACGTCGCCGTTGATCAGCAGCTTGGACGTGGGCAGTGAGGCTTGGCGGGAGGGGTGAGACGACAACTGCAACGATCCTTGCAGTGATGCGCCAGGCCAGCGCTGCGCCCACTCACCGGGGCGGTCCCATGCGCGTGGGCTGACTCGGGCACGCTTGATCGAGATGCCAATGCCCACCGCGCGTCGCAATAACGAGCGCGCGGTTTGCCTCGCCAGAACTAACAGCATGCTCGAGATCAAGAAAGCACGGCTACATCGCATCGGAGATTTAAAACATCACTATTTCTGACACCGTATATCCCAAGTCAAGGTAGGTTGAGAAACCTGGCGACAGCGTATCCCGTGACTAGCAGTCGGCTCGGTTCTCTGCGTATCAATTACGTTGTATTCTTAAAACGCAATGATCTCCGGCGTCAGGTAGCAGCGCGGATTGACGACATTGTTGCCCGTCAAAGGCGTGTTGCAGGGCACCAGATTGTCGAAGATATTCGTGGCGGGAAAGGCGACGCTGCCCGTACTCTCGATCTTCGTGCGCACCACGCGCAGGCCGACGTTGCCCTGCAGCGCCACGCTGCCGAGCATCGTTTGTCGCCGCCGCCGAATTCTCCGGCAGGTGTGCCCGATCCCGCGCTGTGCATGCGCAGCTTCAGCAGCCGCAAATGCCGATGCATCAGCACCGTCACAAGCACCGCAGCAGCCGCCCAGCCCGCAACAGCAGCAAATGCTTGCCTTGCTGCACAACTGTGCGGCTCAGTGGAACAGCAGCTTCAAGCGCTGCTTCAGGGGCTGGTACAACAGCAGCAGCGCTGCAGCAGCAGGTGCGGCCACGAGCGCAGCACCCGCAGCAGCAGCAGCAGCAGCAGCAGCATCTGCGTCCCCCATCGCAGCACCCGTCAGCAGCTGAACAGCAGCAGCAGCAGCAGCGCAGCAGAGCAGCAGCAGCTGCAGCGGCCCCCAGCACGGCACCCCCGGCCGCCGCCGCAGCCGCAGCCGCAGCAGCAGACCAGCAGCACCAGCAGCAGCACCAGCAGCAGCATACACAGCATCGCTTGCTGTGCCGCCCATCCAGAATCATGGTCATCATCACAATCATGATTACCAACAGCGACAGCAGCATCAGCAGCAGCAGCAGCAGCGCAGTTGCCGAAGCAGCAGCAGCAGCAGCGCACCCGGCAAAGCATCCTCGAGCATCGGCATGGGCAATCGGTGGTGCGGCCCTGCTCCACCCCCACCGGTCCCAGCGCGGCTGGTGCTGCCGCCGGGGTGCTGCAGGTCGGCCAGCCTGCAGCTGCGTCGGGGCAGTGCGCCCAGCAGGTGCCCGGCAGCTTGCCGCATGTTGCTGCATGGTCGAGCCAGCAGACTCGAGCGCGCCGAAATCCAAGCACTGCTCAGGCATTGGCGGCGCAGCGCGGGTCACCCAGTTCGCTCATCTGACGGTTCGGACTCCCGTGTCGGACCAGGGCCTGCATCGGGGTCAACGCCTCCGCCGCCCCCTGCGGCTGCACCGCCACCGCCACCATCCCTGGCGATTGACTCCGAAGGGTAGCCCCACCGGTAGGGGTACGTCGGCAATGACAATATTGAACGGCCCGGACACGATCTGTTTACTGTCCACCAGCTTAATGCGCGGCGCGTTGATGAAAAGTGCGGATGCGTGAGGTTGCAGGAGGTAGCACGTCTCTCTGCATGAACGAGCTGATCTCGTATCGTACGTCGACCCGGCACGCATGGACCCGCCTGCCTGCTCTTGTCGAGGCCCTGCTGGGGCGCCGTGTCGAGACGCTCAGAGCTGTCCGATGCGGACGCGCGGGGCGCCCTGGCTGCACTTCGTTGAGGCGATCGCAGGCGCGGCAGGATCCAGCAGCACGATGCGAGCTCGCTGGCTGGCCAGCCAGGGTTGCTTCGCTGCTGTCGCGGCTGACGGCCTGAACGGCGGATGGGGACCGCCCTCTGCATTTGAGGTGCTGGAGGCGTTGGTACGGCTGGAGCTTTATTAAAAAACTGGGCTCAAAAGCCAGCTTCGATGTCCCCGATGGCGGACTGGCATTTTGGGTAGTTCCCAAGTCATGCCCAGTGGCGTGACAGACTTGCTGCTGGCACATTTGCGCACATTTGCAAGGTACCTTACTCTGCTCCTCCCTACTGCAAGGTTCTCGAGCGGCGACCGCTTTGCTCGACGCACTAGCACAGTCCCGGCGCGCGGGGCGGCACGCCTGGGCCAGGACGGCTTTGCCCGCGCCGCTGCATCATTCTCGGCGCTGGCTCACTCGCCGCCAGCACGCTAGGGGAAACGGTGTAGGACGCTGATGCGCGGCGACAGCGCGGATGGTGGCGCGAACGGCCCTTCTGGAGCGCTGCTTGGGCTCGCGGCGCTGCTTGAGGCAGCGGGAGCGATCGCTGGCAGCCGTCGACGCACTGGCTCACCGGCCTGCTTCAGCTGCGACAGGATGCCGGCATTGGCCATCTGCGATTCCTTGCGCTCGGCCGGGTAGCCCTGGCCGCGTTCACCGGTGAAGCCTGGGCGCGGCAGGGGCGCGGCTGCTGTCGCGGCTGCCTGCTGAGTACGCAAGGCGGCCCGCGGTGAAGCCAGACCCCCGCCTGGTGCTGGCCGTGCTGCAAGGCCGGCGGGGGCGGTGGACGCCCTCGACGCAGCGGCAGCAGTGACAGCGGGGCCGGGGGACGTCGGCGGCGTCAGCGGCGGGTCCCTGCGCCACGTGTCGGCGGCGCTGCTGAGCGTCTTGTGGGAAGACCTGCTGCCGCGCTCGGCGGTGGCCGGCAGGTACCACCGCGCAGCGGACCGGACTACCTTTGCGGATGGAGCAGCCCAACCATGGGAGCCGGTTCCCATCCGGTCGAGCGGAAAGTTGAACGAAGAGCCGGAGCTCAGGGCGCGTCGCCGGCCGACTGTTCGCGGGAGGCATCGAACTCCTCGTCCGGCAATCCCATGAACGCCCAGAACGGCGTGTCGGTACCGGCCCATGACTCGACGGCCTCCTGCAGGATCGACAGCAGCATCTCGTAATGTCGTGGCGCGGCGTCGCGCAGGTCGGCGGCATGGAGTGGGTGCCGCGTTTGCCGAGGGGGCCTTGGGTGCCCAGCTACTGGCGGCGGTGGCGCCACGACTGGGGATTCCGTCTTGGGAGTAGCAGCCAGCGACACCAGCCGGCGTGCGAGCAGGATCAGCGCCGCAGAAGACGCGGCGACGCCAAGGGTCAGCGGTCAGAGTCTGCCGCGTGTGCGCCAGACCTGGCTGCATTCCGCATGCTCGAGGCATGGGCCCGGCAGCCGCAGTGTGCTGTCCACAGCTCCGCCCTGTTCGGCTTCGCTGGACCGCCACATGGCGTCAGATGGCGTTTGCCCTTTGCTGGGCCGCGGCTGGTCAAGGCTGGGCCACTGGTGGGGCTCAGCAGCCACCGCCGCCCACTGACGCGTCGTGGCGGCTGCTGACCGGCGGCTGAGGGCAGTCGTCAACATTGTCGCTGCCAGTGCAAAGGCGGCCCAGGCGCAGCTGCGGCGGACAGGGCAATCCACCGGGCCGCCATGACGAGACCGAGCTGGCTCAAGGCGCCGGCAGCCGTGCGAGCCCCGCCGAGGCGGACGGCCTGCCGCCGGCGTTGCTGCTGGGCACTTGCTTGGCGCTGGTCGAGTCTCAGGGCCAGCCGCCAGGCAACAGCGGCGCGGCTGTGTGCTCGGCTGCCGATGCGGTGTCGCTGCTTTGGAGCTTGTCTGCACTGGGCGCACTCGCCCTCGGCCATTGGGATGTGCTGGCCATTGCCTTAGACAAGCCAGGTCTCTCCTTTGACGACGCGCAGCGCAACGTGGTACAGCAGCAGCGCGATGCCATGCACGGCATCGTCAATCGCGACCTGCCCGCCGACGAAGATGCCTTGCTCGACGTGGCCGGTGCCCTGTTGTACGTCGATGCCACGCTCGACGACCAGGTCGCGCGCCTGGGCGGCGGCGATGTCGAGAGGCGAGGACGACTTGTTCTCGGGCGAGGCGCACAAGGTGGTCGAGACCATCGTCCGCGAAGCCATCGCCAACGTGCGCACGGGCGCTGGTGGCTGTTTCGCCGTCTGGCGCCTGGACTGCCTGGATTGTAGGCCGTTATCGGCCCTTTGTATTTGCTGCATTTTTGCCCAGCATGCTGACTGTGTGAATGGACAGGTATGCCGGGCAGCATCTCGTGGCCATGTGTCATGGCACCCGCTCACCTCGCCGTGCAACACCACCGTTCAACAGGTTCACGAGGCGTGGAGCGTCGACAAGGCAAGGCCCCTCGCCGTCCGCCTCGGCACGCGCGCCGCGCTGATGCTGCACGCTTGGGCCCAGGCGGACGTTGCGGCGGACGACTGGAGGGGCCCGGGGACATGGTGGCGGCGCGGCTGCAGGGCCTGGCGGCGGCGGCCAGGGCGGCGCGCGAGGCGGAGCTTGCCGAGCTGATGGCGCCGCTGCGGGCGCTGGTGGAGGCGCAGCGCGCGGCGGGCGCCGGCGCCAGCGTGGCTCAGCTGGCGGCGCTGATGGATGCCGTCGACTCGGCGGTGGCTGCGGGCACGGCGCCTGCGCTGACCGCGCAGCAGCTGGGCATCATGCGACAGATCGCGTCGATCGCCGCACCCACCGCTGCGGGCGAGGAGGAGCAGCAGCAGCAGCAGCCGTCCGAGGGCGGCGTCGGGGAGGACGAGGGTGACAATGCGTGGCGGACGGCCGGATGACGCGCAGCCGCTGGGACGCCGTGGCGCCTTCCTGTTCAGCCGCGCGTCTGCATCATGGGCGCAGGTCGGCCCCTGGTGGTTCACAGAGCGTTTGCTGGTGCCGGGCGGTGGTGAGGCGCTGCCGCCGCCAG
Source organism: Scenedesmus quadricauda (assembly GCA_002317545.1). Classification (NCBI taxonomy): domain Eukaryota; kingdom Viridiplantae; phylum Chlorophyta; class Chlorophyceae; order Sphaeropleales; family Scenedesmaceae; genus Scenedesmus; species Scenedesmus quadricauda. The sequence goes on along the minus strand of NNCB01000282.1, from coordinate 11,607 downwards.
CGGTCCCGGAGCTGCTGGGATGGACGAGAGCAACGGCTCGCGCGGCGCGCTGATGAGCTATCGCGGCAATTCGAACCGCAAAACCAGCTCGAAACGCGCCAGCGCAACGAGGAATATCTGGGCGGCGGCGTGAGCCTGATCTGGTCGCCCGACCGCTGGAACGTCGCGTTCGATGCTTCCTATTCGACAAGCCACCCACCGAGACGCAGAAGCAGACGCTCGCGGCTCGACCTCCAGCGTGGGCGCAGCACCAGGAGCATCAGCACGAGCAGTGGCGGTGGCGGCAGCAGCACGTCCTCGCAAGCGGCAGGGCAGGACGGCAGCCTGGCCGGCGCGAAGGGCCGCGCATGTGGCGCGAGAGCCGCAGCCGGTCGCGCAGCCACAGCCGCGACAGCGGAGCAACCACGAGGGCAGGGCGGGACGATGCGGAGTCGGGGGAGGTGGCCGGGCTGGCTGACTGTCGAGCGACGTGAGGCGAGCGCCGTGCTCCTGCGCCCACAGGGTTTGCAGGACGGGGTGTGGGGCCCTCGCCGCGTCGGAGGTCGCCTGCTATGGGTTCACGGCGGCGAACAAGCAGGGGACGCAGTCGCAGCCGGAGCCGCAGCAGGATCCGCAGCCGGATGCAGCAGCGGAGCCAGGCAACCGTCGACATCGCCGCAAGCGTCGCCGGACCCACAGCCGCAGCCGCAGCCGCTGCGACAGCCCCATCCTGTTCCTAGGCGAGACACCGCGAAGGCACTGGAGGCCGATGGGCCTGGCGGTGGCAGCAAGACCGCTAGCAGGCCTGTCACACCTCCTGGAGCAAGCAGCGAAGCAGCTCGAAGCGTCAGCAGCAGATGAAATAGCAGCCCCAAGCTGTTGTGGGTGTGCAGGCCAGCGATGCGCCGCAGGCAGCTGCTCGGCTATCCCCACCAGCCCTGGAGCGTGGTCGTTCTGGTGGGGCCGTACTGCTGCCGTACCAGGCGGGGGTGCAGCAGCGGGCGGCTTTGCGCAGCTGGTCGCCATGCCAGGTGGCGGTACGGGTATTACGCAGTGCGCCAGCAGGCGCCAGGCACGGCAGCAGCAGGGCGGGGCGCCACTGTCGTGCCAGGGCTGCATGGCCAGCCACTGCAGGGTCTGCCGCTGCAGGGCCAGCCGCTGCAGGGTCGGCCGCTGCAGCCGCAGCTGCGGGGCGTGGGTGGCCTCGGAGCCGTGCGCGGCCCCCTGGTAGCTGGCGCCGCAGCAGGTTTCGGTGCCTCAGGCATGCAGCGTGCGCCTATCATGGTGCCAGGCGTCAAGGACCCGTGCCCCCGCCCCTTGCACCGCCGAACCCACCGCCCCTGGCAGCGTCGCAGCACAATGCAGCAGCCCCCAAGAAGCAAGGGCCAGCAGCCGGCAAGCCTGCCCCATCGGCATCGCTGGCAGCGGCAGCTGCAACAGCGGCTGCAGCAGCAGCGACGGCGAGGTCGCGTGTGAAGAAGCCGCCCGCTGGCGCCCCCTCAGGCAGCCGCACTGGGCTGGCTGACGGGGTCCCAGGTGCCCGGATACTGCTACTCTGCGCTGGCAGACGGGCGAAGGCATGCAGGCGCCGCGTCCTCCATTTTCTGCGAGCAGGTGCGGGTGGGGATCCCCACTGCACGCACACCAGACCACGCAAACACGCCAGGCCAGCTCAGCTGCAGTGCACTCTGTCAGGTCATCGCATGCCTCTTTTGCGACAATCTGTCCGGGAGTGGGCACTGATCAATAGCTCATGTGTCATGCCAACCCCGCTCCCTTTCCTATCCACCTCTCCCCTTACCCCCCCCCCCGAAGCGGGCAAGCTGGTCGTGCTCGAAGGCGTCTACTCGATGCTCGGCGACGTCGCCCCACTGAAAGACGATGAGGTCCAGCAACTGGGCGGCGATGCTCATCTTGATGGAGTGAGCAGCCAAGGGAATAAACAGACCAGCAATGAGCTTGCCCGCAGATGCGCATCCCTCGCCAGCCAATGCATCTCAGGATTGACACTGTCCGGGGGGTTCTTGCGCGGCGCATCTGCATCACCCAATGCGCGCGCTTCGGCGATATCGCTTTGTGCACGCGTCGGCGATTGCTTTATCATGAATACGTGCCATGGACGGGACATAATCTTTTCATTACCCGGAGTATTTGAATGGCATTCATGTACCTGCACATGCTGCAATGCGGCAAATGCACACGGCAAGTACAACGCAGTACCACGCTCACAAAGTGCCAGCAAGGCAAAGTGTTATGGATTTGAAAATCAGGCGCCTTGAGTCATTCTCAACCCATCACAGCGAAAAGCTGCAGGAACGACTGCATGATGGAATACACTGCTATCGGTTATTGCGACCCCGGCTCCGATCCCCAGACGATGAGCCGGGCTTTCCAACGCCCCACCACGTCTTGTTGCCAGCATGCGGCCAGGCAAGCCAGCACCATGGGGGTCCTGCCGCCGTGCTTGCCGGCAGTGCTGGACGCTTCGCGGTGCACTGCATGCCCGATCCCGCAGGAGTCGTCGATAGCTGAGGCTGCTCACCGGTGGCGCGGCACAGCCTTGCCCGCCGATCGGACCTTGCGCGTCACTTGGTGTTGTTGTGCGCTGCGGGCAAGAGGTTTTGGGGGCGCAGGTGTCGACACCTGGGACACAGGTCGGCGAAATCAATGGATGATCTGGTCGCCAGCGGCGGCCTTCTTGGTCTTCGGCGCCTCTTCGAAGCGCTTCATCTGCGCGGCAAACTCTTCCATCTTCGCCATCACCGCCTTGTCGTCGGCGGGAACGGTCAGCCGCTCCAGCTTCAAGCCATCGATCGACGGCGTCTTGATGTCGGGCAGCACTTCCAGGCCGCCGTCAGTTCGGCATCCTTGCAGAAGGGGAGGTGGGCCCCCCCGCAATGCCAGACAGCCCGGCCTGGAGGTCTGCCTCGGCCGACTGCGCCTCAGCTGCGCCCCGGGCCCCCATCGCCGCCGCCTCCTCTGCCTCTTGCTGCACAGATATGCCCGCCGCAGCTGCTGCGCTGCTGAAACCGCGTTGAACGCCCGCACAACTTGGCCAGCCGCAGATGCTGTCGCGCATCGGTCAAGGTGCCCTGCCGCCCTTGCGCCTCACCAGAGCTCTCGGCCACCTATTCGGGAGCCGTGTTGGCCTCGGCGCTGTGGCCCAGTCCTCATCAGCAGAGGCGCGCAATCTTCGTCGCTGCTGCCAGAAGCTGCCTCGGCCCCGAGGAGCCATTTGGTCCCCCGCTGCTGCTGCTGCTGCTGCTGCCGTTGCGGAGGGCTTGCCACACGCTACTGCTGCTGCTGCTTCCGTTGGCTCCACCAACCTGCTGCCCTGGATGGGAGGTGGGTCCTCGTACGCCCGGCTGCGCCTGTGGTCCTGCAGCTTGGCGGCAGCAGGGCTCGCCATTCCCGCGCTGCGTGCACTTGCCATCGCCGATGCAGCTTCCTCCACTCGTCGCGGCCCGGCTGCCGGCATCGGGTCCTCCAGCACGACGCCCCGCGCCTCGCGGGTGACCTCCGGGGGCAGGGGGGTCAGGCGGTCCAGGGGCCGCAGGGAGCTGTTGGCCCACCCCACCAGGTCGTCGTCCTCCGAGGTCGAGGCACGGAGTTTGCAGGCAGATCGTGCAGAAACGCGCCGGCATGTTGAACAGCATCCATTCTGCGCTCCATCCTCCAAGATCGGCATATTCTTACCGACATTCCGGACCGACTTGGCTGGGCAACACACCGATCGGTGTTGGCATAGGCTGTGCGTTGCCTTGAACGCCTTCAGAGCAGAGTAGAAGTAGAGCCCCTTGGAAGGATCGTCCTCTCATCTGATCAGAAGCAGGGTAAGAGGCGAGCCGCGCAGAAAGGCCCCGGTCCTGGAGCCGCCCCGCGAATTTCGGAGATCTACGAAACGCCGGATTACGTGGAGCGGATCAGATGAATCCGTCAAACCGATTTTTATGAATTTTACTGGGCCCACCACATGCGCAACACGTCGTTTGCCCACCTGGTAACGCGCTGGTCTGCGCTGGAATCGCACGAACGCCTTCGGGCCGCGTTCCCTTCTCGGCATTCGAGGCCGAACGCATGCCCAATGCCGCGGCGCCACCGCCATGCAGCTGGAAAAAGTACTATCCTGAGGACGCAGCATGCGCAGCCCCCGTGGCGTGTGCGATACCGTGCAGGCGGCCCTGGTACTGATCGCCTGCAGGGGGCCCCCGCTCCAGGTGATGAAGGGCACCGCTGACTACGCCATGGGTCACACCATGGCGCAGCAGGATGGCGGCAGGGCATGGAGCACCGTTTGGTTGAGTTGTCATGTCGGATTTGTGCGGCTATGCATTATGCTTTGCTGGCAGCTGGGATAGCACCATAGCACTGGGCACCGGGACTCACCCGGAAGGCGATGTAGCAATCGTTTTCGATGTGGGTTGGCTGGATATCCAGCGATGGTGCCAGCCGAAGGGTTGAACAGCACCCCGAGCGCGTAGCGCGCCATGAGGCCTTGCGGGTCAGGGGATGGGGGAGCGAGGGGGGTGAGCAGTCCACTGTGGCGCCTCGCCTCGGCATTTAGGAGTAAAGTCGACGTGTGACTCTGATGGCAGAACAGTGAGGTGGCTGCCGGGTGTGCCTTGCAGCCCGCCCCCCCCCCCCCCCGGCAGGCCGCGGCCTAATTGCACGGCGTCACACAAGCCCATCCAGCCGATACGGCAGCAGCCCCAGCCCCCTGTCTCCCGTTCGCTTCAGCGGCCAAGCCGGCCCGCGTCCACCTCCCATGCTGTGGCCAATGAGGCTGATCGGGTCAGGGAAGCGTTCTCCGGCGCAGCCGCCACAGCGCGCACCTCGTCCGCCAGCCGCTGGCCGCGCGGTCGATGCCGTCCCACGTCGCAAATCGCACGCCGGCCTGGCTCCGGAGCGTCGAATCGGCCAAGGTGGCATCGGCAGCTGGAGCCACGACGCTGAGCACCTCATTCGAGGCCAAATTGCACCTGCATGTTGCTCTGCACCCCCACACCCATGCGGTGGTCTGCATGCTGGCCGTTTGCCAACTCCCTGATGCTCGTCCACAGCACCCACCCTTCCCACCCTGACAAACCTGTGCAGCAGCATGTCCGCTGAAACCTGCGGGGGCAGGCGCTTCCGCAGCTGCTCACACAGCACGTCCCAGTTTGACGGCGCGCCTGACGGACCTGACAACACGGGCGGGCGGAGGGGGGAGCTGGCATGGAGGTCGCCATCGTGCGCTGGTGCGCGCGGGTCAGTTGCCTGATCACCAATACTAATCTCGCAGTGCTCGTGCTGCTTGGCATCATCATGAATGTCGTGCTACCGATGTTCGGTATCAGGCTTGCCGGGATGGGGGGGCTTCTCGTCTTCGCCGCCATCTTCGGCTTTGGTGGCGCCTTCATTTCGCTCTTGATGTCGAAGTGGAGCGCGAAGCGCTTCAGCGGCGCGCAAGTCATCACCGAGCCGCGCAACGAGACCGACGCGCTGGCGGCCAAGGCTGGGGAAGCGAGCACGAAGAGCTTCGCGAATGCGCGGTGACGCCGGCTCGCGATGCTGTTGGCAGTTGCAACACCCTTTATAGCCGGCGCCGGCCCCTGCGCTGGCCATGCTGGTACCACAGCTTTTGGTTACCACGCTGCTCGTTGCCACGTTGCGCCGCGCTGCTTGTGTGGATGCTGCAACACTGCGCCACGCGCTGCGACGGGCTTCTGGGCTTTACCCCCGAGCACAGGTTTCTGCAAGGCAGATGTATGTACTGAGCGGCTGGCTGGCTACGTTTGGGCCACGGCACAAGTGGGTGACACCCAGCGACGCTCGATCAGAGCGATCTATGACTCTGATAGGCTTTTACAAAAGCGTCCAGAATGTACACATAGAAAAAGCCCTCTCCGACGGCTATGTCATCTTCTATAGGGCAGTGACGGGGCTACTCCGGCAGGGGCGATCAATCAATTAAATCCGAGTTCACGTCCTCTGGAGTCATCTCCCTTCTGTTCAATGACATCAAACTCGGCAGGCACTTGTCACCCGAGGCTCACCGCCAAAGTCTGGGCACCGTTCGGCACAGTCCGGCCCAGCGCGCTAGGATGCGCGCTGGAGCGTGCTTTTGCGGTATCCCACGCGGCAAATAGAACTTATGGCCAGCTATTTCAGCCGAAGAAATATTGACTTCCTGCTGTACGAAGTCTTCGATGCCTCTCGATGCCGCTCGCGACAACCCACACTCTGCCTACATTGCAGCACGATCGCGAGACGTTTGCCATGAGCCTGGATTCGGTGACGCACATCGCCGATACCCTCATGTACCCCTACTACCCGAGCTATCGTCTGCGCCGCACCCGCAGCTGCAGGTTCCACACAAGCGACGAACTGGCCTTTCCGGAACGGCGGCACCGCTCGGCGACCAGCCTGCCAGATAACGCCCATATTTTCATCGCACGGCGTCTGAACAGATTCAATCCTGGGCCTAGCGCAGCGGCAGGCGCTGGTTGAGCATTCCATCGGCGCTGGCCGCAAGGCAGCGGCTGTTCTAGCACCGCCATGCTGCTGCCGCAGCAGCAGATTACACCGTTCTCGCCAGCGCAGTCGCACCCCGGCGCAGCGCAGGCAGCTTTGCCGATGGGCAACTTTGCAGTATGTGCAGCAAGCGCCGGCATACCCACGCAGGTGCCTTATCGCAGCAGTCCTATCAGCCGCCGCAGCGGCCCGTTTCCATGCCATCGCAGCAGCTATACCCTCAGCAGCCGTGCGTGGCAGGCGCAGCAGCCGGCGCCATCCATAGATCTGCGGACGCCGTTCAGGGGCCGCAGGAGGGCGTTGCCAACATTGCGGCAGGGCAGAGCAGGGCCGCGCGATAGAAGAACCGGCGGCCAGCGCATCGACGGTCCGGCGCCCAGCCCTGCTCGAGATACATTGGCGGTCAACGTCAACGCGGTACGGAACTTCGGCGCAGCCCAAGCCGCGCAACAACGAGTCTTTGGGGCCTTTGCCGCTGCAGCCGGCGACCTCGCGGCCTTTGGGCAAACCTGTGCCTTCTCTTTCGCCGAAGCAGTCCCCAAAGCTCTCGCCGTCACCCCGAGCCACCACGCCCGAGTTGCCGCTCGCCAAAGCCATTGCCAAAGTCTTCGACATCATGCCGATGCCTAAGAAGGCACCTCAAATTGCGAGGGTCGCTTGCCGTTTGCGCCGACCAAGACATGAAACTGCCGGGTACGTCTATGCCCAGGTCGTACGGACTTGCCATGTTGTGCTGATAAGCAGGCGCCATCGCGCCGCCCAAGACGCCGTCAGCGACGTGCAACGTCGGACACGCCGGGCAACGACTACCCGCGCATCGGGGTGCTGGTGTGCATCGTGCCGAGCGGCGTTGACCGCACAGCAGCGGCGCTGTCCAGCAGCAGCGCGGTAGATCCGGCTGCATGGACGAACACCGCCTCGATCCAGGCGGCTGCCCCTTTGCCTGGGACAAAGACGCCACCGGCCAGGGCACCAGCTAGCCTCCATCGTGCGGGATCGGCGCCCAGCGACGGAGGCGGCGACGAGCGCCAAGCAGTGGGCGTTATCCCGGGCGCAGAGATCTCAGCGTGCGTGTGTGGAACAGTGCAAGTCTTCGATCCAATCGCCGTGGTGATGGCGCCTTTGCCCGAGCCGGCTGCTGGTCTACATCCGGATGGCGATCGTCTGCGCGGCCTGCAGGAATCCCTTGGCCGATCGAATTACCGCATGGAGCGCGGGAGACCGCTGGGGAAAGGTTCGAGCACAAGCAGTTTGTCATGCACAACAGCTGCCTTGCGCGCTGGACCTTGGAACCGTCCCCCTGGGGAAGCGCCCTGGCATATATGCAGGGGGGTCCCCCCTGTAAAGACCCTATCGCGCAATTTTGTAATAGGGCGGTAACACAGGGGGCGAACCGGTGCGAACGCACGCCGAGCGGGGCAAAGCGAGACAAGGACCCGCCGCCACGCTAGAGGTGAACGTTGATCGAACCCGAAAGGATATGTGCGCATGGTCTCCCGTTCCGAGGTCCCAGCCAGCGATGACGGACCCACGCGGAGCTGTACCGCAGTGATTCTGTGTGGATCAGGAGCGCAGCCGACTTCGCCGATGACATCAAGATAGCTGCACCGGCAGGGGATGCTTCAAGCGCTGGCCGACATATCCTGCGCAGATAACAGCCAAGGATGACCGCCGGACAGCATCGGCGCCTTCGGCTGGCGCTGGGAAGCGCTGTGTGCACGCATCGCGCCCATGCCGCGCCCCCGACCTGCTGGTGCCCGGCATCAACATCGCGGGCGCCTCGCCAGCGCGAGCACAAGTCGCAACACGATCCCGCGGGCCGTGGCAGTTGCAGCTGCCGACGCGTCACCCGGCACTGCGGCGGCACAAACGCGTTTCCGGTGACACTGGCAACCTGCGCCAGGAATGGCACCTGTCCGAAACCGCGGGCACGTGGGCAGCTGTGAGTGCTGCAACTGGCTTACGGGATATCCGATTTCCTTTCAGCTGATTTTTGGAAACACCGGCTGCCGGAACGCGCCTGGTGGTGGCTGCATTGGAGAGCGGCGGGACTTCAATGGGTGGCAAGCCGAGGTGGCGCAGAACGTTGACGGGTGCTGGTCCTCGTACGGCAGCAGCTCCGCTGGCGTCAAGACGGCTGTGCTCATCGCCTCAGCTGCTCAGGGCGCAAACCTCAAAGCGGCTGCAGCAGCCGTCGGCAGTGCGCGCGGCAGCCTCGCTGTCAGCCCCGCGCTGCACAGGCACGCAGTCGCACGCCGCATGCGGCCGCGTGGGTGGCGGGTGCAGCTGCTCGACTAATGACAAGATTTGTCATGTGCATCCAGCGCGTCACGAAAGCGCTGATCAGCACGGCGCGACAGCTGGTGAATGGGCGGCGACGGATCAGACTGGCCGCGGCGGGCTGTTGCACGTCCAGGATGCCGAGGACTACTTGGCGAAGCAGCCTGCGCCCAACAGCAGCTGCTGTCAGCCCAGCAGACAGCCCAATTGGGCTCATCAGCAGCAGCCCTTCCGACGCCCGCCGACTTGCTGCGCCGATCGGTCATTGCGTGACACGCCGCTGTCACACCAGTCGTCGCGGCTAGGTTGAGGTTCATTCTGTTACCAATTTATGCATGCAGCACACATCTACACAGTGTGGCTAGACGTATCTAGCTTGTGTACAGAATTTCATGCATGGTCTTAGGTATATGATTATTCCTGTACTCTTACACTATGTGATGTTGGTTCTATGCGACCGTATTCATGCCATTCGCTGCCCGGTTGATAAGGCGGCAGGCACCAGCGCCACTTCAGTAGCTCCTGGGCTCCTTTTGCCTTTTTCAAACGGTCTGTTGGTACCTTCTATAAACGTATATCATCATATCATAGCGCACGCCCGTTATATGATGTACAGACGATTCATAGTTCCAGGATCAGGGTTCCGATCGCGTCTGGCAGATGCAGCTCCACATGCGCTGGCAACAGGCCTGCTGCATCAACCATGCACAGCACTGTTAGCACGTGTATGGCTCCCAGATTGGATGGCTGTGCCCGACCAGCCGGAAAGCGGCGGGCACGCCAGCGGTGCGGAGAGGAGCATTTATGAGCGCATTTGATCCTGGCCGAGGGAGCTGGACAAGCGCATGCCATCGCGCCGCAGCCGGCCGTCAGGTCGATATCCGATTGACGCGCCACGTGATGCCTTTTTACAGGGGTTCGGCTGCGGCCAGGACACCCCCGGCACTCCGTGCCACCCCTCCTAAAAACAGGAGGGGAGTCTTACCCGACTTTCCGTTATCCCGTTCTCCATTCCCCCCTCCCCTAATTCCGGCTGTCCAGCCCCCAGTTGAGTTTGTGGCGGAGGGTGTCGAGGAAGGTCAGATGGCCTGTGCAGCTGGGTGGCGAGGACGTGCGGTCTCGGGAACGTGCGCCCGCTTCGCCGCACCGACGACGCGCATGCGAGGGTCCCTGCTTCGCCGAAGTGAATCGATCCCATGCCATCCATGAATGGGCAACTCGACGATTAGTGTGAACCAGCCCTCTGATCGAACCACGAGCCCGGCAACGAAGTGAGCCGGCCATCCTGTAATATCCGTTATTGGCCGGTTGGGGACTTACCGCTTCACAGGTGAAACCCAGAAAAGCGGACAAATCAATCAACCTGCCACGATCCAGCCCGTCAGTTCCGGACGGCCAGCAGGTTTGCGCGAGCGATCGCGGCATTACAGGTGCGATAGGCCGTGAACGAGCTTCGTCCAACGCGGCAGGTCAAATGGAGGCCGGTCCCTGCAGACCCCGTGTCCCGTGACCAGCGCTGGCTGCAGAACAATATGGACGGGTTGGGCGCGAGAACGGATGTGAGGCCGCCATAGGCCGGAGCCGCGAATGGAAAGATGAGCCCCAAGCGGATGGACCGCTGCGCGGCTTTTTGGCGCCTCCGTGTGCGTTGATTGTGCTGTGTGTCCTGCGGCGCCTTTGCAGCAACGCATCACCACTTCACCGCCATCCCGATTTCGATGGGTTCAAGGGCGCCACCAATATCAAGCGGCTGTCACTGGCACGGGTGTCATCGCGTTCAAGGGGCGGCGCGATGGAGGTGCTGGTCATGGGCGATCGGTCAGACTGGACGGTGAGGGGGGGCGGGCTCGCGTGGGTGGAGATCGCCGCCTGATCGGGGGTCGACTGTTTGGAGCTGGGGTGATCAGGAGTGACGCAGCCGCATTGGTGTTGTCGCCAAAATAGGCGTTGCACATTGCGTTCGAGTCTGATCCTTGTGTCCTGCTGGTGACGCTATGGACGAGCCAGAAAGCGATCAGCGCCTCGCGCGCCTTGCGGCCCGAGGTTGCGCTGCGCAGGCAGTGGAATGTGCGCACGCTGCAGTGGGAGTGCCCTATGGCCCTGCCGGTGACGCGTGGTCACCGCAGCTAGAGGCAGATTAACGATCCTGCGTTAGCTGCAGCGTGCGGGTCAGAGCTGAGTGAGGTCATAACGCTGTGTGCGGGCCAAACGCTGCAGCGTGTGTATTCGCTCCCCTTCCATGGGACTCCCTGGCTTCCCTTCCCTCTGCTCGCCTCCCTTGTCTGCAACCCACCAACCTGACATCTGGCACTGACCGTCTTATGCCGCTGAGCCCACATCTTTCGTCGTCCCCCCCCCGGATCCAGTCTGGGGCGTTACTCCTGTCTGCACTCAAACCGTGACCCGTACAGCTCGACGGCAATGGAGAGACTGGGCCCGCCTACGTCCTGGGCCGCACGCGCCACATCAACCGCCGTTCGTGGCGCCGCCCTGCGCCTTCAGGCTGTTCGACGACATAGCGGTTGTGGATGATCCTCGTGCCGGACATAGACCGGCGCACCATAACGCTCCGAGGTGGGGGGACGCATGTCGTGTGTGTGTGTGTGTGTGTGTGTGAGTCAGTGTGATGTGTGATGGATATGGGACAAAAGGCCGGAGGAGAGAAGGGAATGCGTTCCCAGGTCTGGCTGGCATGGGGCGCGCCGGCGCCGTGCTGCACGGCCCAGGAGACCCTGGGCGGAGGCGCGGGCACATGCCGGCCCGCCGTGCTCGGGCCTTGCAGCAGCCGTCGACGCCCGCATCGCGACCGGCTGCCGAGCGGCGATGATGGCGATC
>NNCB01000281.1:0-20597 GCA_002317545.1 Scenedesmus quadricauda | reverse complement strand
CGTTCTTCGACAGACCGCCCCTGCGTCCAGGCGACGATGCCGCCACGGTGGAGGTAACGTCCTCCACGACTTCGCCGCCGAGGACTTCCGGGGCTCCCACCTGCGCGTGCTGGCCACCAGCTACCTCCGGCCCGAGATGAAGTTCGACGGCCTGCCGGCCCTGCAGAAGCGCATCAAGGCCGACATGGGGATCGCCCGCAGCCAGCTCGACGCGCCCGGGCTGCAGGCGCTCAAGGGGCACCCGTCGCTGACGTCGAGCTAGGAGGCAGCGGCGGCGGCGGGGCGGCGGACGGGGTTATCGTGTTGCCGCTGGCGATCGGTTTGGGGCGCGGGTTTCGGGGTGCGTGCCGGCTCTCGCGCGCTCTTAACCGCAAGCGGACGCGGCGCACAAGCCGCTTGTGGCGCGGCGAAGCTTGCCACAAGCTGACCGGTGGCGGCGCGCCAGCGCCTCTTTTCGCCGACGCCAATTGCGCCTAAGCGCCCGCCTCCTGTGCGATTCAGCGCGGCGCCTACCAGGCAACAGACCCTGAACGCGCCTGTCTTGAAGGCACGGCTTCTTACAATATATTAGCCAAGAATTGCAGCCAGACGGCTGGCTGATGAAAGGGACGCTCCAGAGGGCGTCTTCAGGTTGCGGCCGCGGCCGGTGCTTTCTGCCTCTATGGCAGCGAACCCACGGCAGCGCCGCACTGCGTGATGTCACGCGATTGTCCTGCAGGAGCTAATGCCCGGGCACCCCAGCGGGCCGAGGTTCAGCGACACTCGATCACAATTTCAATGGGTGTGACCCCGCGAAAAGGTGAAGGAACGTTCCTTTGCCCCCCCTCGTTTTGCTCCCATCGAACCGAGGAGAACCATGATGCACGCCATTCCCGAGAACATTCACGAAGGCATGAAGGTCTATGACAGCGCCATGCATGCGATAGGCACCGGGGTTCGCCGGGACTTTTTGAGGCGCGCCGACATGCCACGCGCGCTGCGCGGCGGGCCGCTGAGCGCAAGCAGAAGCTCTCGGGGCGCATGGCGGACCTGTTCGGGCGAGCTTTACCTGATGTCGGCGACGCTGAAGCGCTTCGACGAGGAAGGCCGCATCGCCGAGGACAAGGAACTGGTCGACGCGATCAGGAAGCCAGTGTCCAATACCAGCGCATGCTTCGGCGCAGCGGTTTCCAATTAGATCGCCTCAAGGTCGTCAGTCTTCGTCCCGCGCATGTCGAACGCCTCCAGTCCAGCAGTATTTTGGCCTTGCAGGGAGGCTGGGAATAAATCCTGGCCAGCCAATGCCAGCACGCGGCGGCTGGGCGAGTAGGATGGCCGCCCTTGTGATCTGCAGCGGCTAAAGGAAGCTGAGCGACAAGGTGCGGATTGAAATGACGCTCTGTCACGGGCGTCTGGCATCACATGCGCCTCGCTGCCAGCCTCTCACCCAAGCGCCTGACAAAGGGCGATTATAACACAAAAAAAATATATAATGAAGACCCGCTGGAAGTGGCGAAAACATTTGAAGCTGCCGGTATACAATACCTGCACCTGGTAGACCTGGATGCCGCGAAAACAAAAGCATTGCGCCATGTAGGCATCCTGGAACGTATCGCCACTAAAACCGGTCTGCTCATTGATCTTTGCCGCCGCCGGAGGATACACCATCAGCTTGCCCGCCACGAACACCGGCACCAGATAGCCGTCGATCGCGCGTTCGAACGCAATGTCCTTCAACCGCGCGAGCCCGAAATCGAGCGCGGCAGAGGACGGCAGAGAATCATGCGGTGGCAAGCAGGCGCAGGTGGAGGGAGAAAGCGAGCTCGGCATCTACCTGAAACCATTATATGTAGAAGAGTTGAAGGTGATGGAATAGAGGTCAGAGAAAGCATTAGATCTGTAGGCTACGATCTCGCGCCAGGGGGCAGCATAGAGACTGCAATGGCCACAAAAAAAGTGTGAACGGCGAGGTAATCATGTGTGCGCAGGTGCTGTCAAGCACCGCACTGCTCACAGCCTGAAAACGATGCCATGCCTGCTGCTGCGGGTGCTTATTGCTGGTTAAGATATGCGGCTGCGTCGTTCGCCCGGCGCGGTAGCTGCTGGGGTCGCACACGCTTTGTGCACGCGCTGTTGAGGACAAGCCCGCCACCGTCATGCGCTGCAACCGCTCGTCGTGAGCTGCTTCAGGAGAGCATTGATGCTGGCATAGTCGCCCTCCCCAGACAGCGCATGAGCCAGCTGTGCCTCGACACCTGCTGCAAACGCAGCGTCGCCCTGGCGCAGGCCGCTGCCGCTGACGCTGCTGGCGCTGCCTCCGCATGTACATCAGCTGCCATGGCCGACACCTGCAATTTAACCGGAGCCGAAAGTACTGGACGGACTGACCTGTGATTCGCAGGATTGTTCATACCAACCGCAAAGGCAATCTCCTCACCTGTAGCATGTCGAGCTTCAGCGCTTAAGAGCAGGGCCGCGCCAGCGTGATCGCAAGACGTGCTGCATCCAAGGCCGCATTGAGGCCTCTTATTTGATGAAGGCACCACCTCGTCGCCGTGCGAGACCGTCCAGCGGAGCTCACGCTGTGCTCCGGCCGCAAGGGCGACGGTCCTTTGTGACAGGATTAGTAGCGAATCTCCAAAGCCCGATAATGATAGAGCCGGCCCTGGAGGCAGGCAAGTGCGTGCTCACTCGAACCGTTGCCAGGCAGTGCCGGTAATCGCTTGACCGGTATTTCTGAATTTCACTTGGGAGTTCTCTATGAACGTCATTCGCCAAGGTGATAAGCTGTCGCTCGTGTCCTGCCCTCGCAAGAACGCTTAAACCGAACTCAAGGGCATGTTTGATGAGGCGATTGGCTGAAATATCGGCTGTCTGCTCAAATCTTTCGACGCTCGCTTTGTGATTTTGACCGCTTTGTAACCTATGCCATTGAAGTACGGGCCGATGAGCTATACCCTGCTTACCAGGAAGTCCTCTCGGAACTACAGTCCCGGATAATGGTCAAATCGATCATTATGGAGGAAGAAGGCCACCTCGAAGAAATGAACCATATGCTGGCCTTATTCGACCCGGAATGGAACAAACAGGCAGATAGTATCCTGGCAATAGAAAAAGAACTGTTTACCGATTGGATCACAGCGATAAACGCCGTCGTCCGGCACCCTGCACCAGCTCATGTAGCCATATGGACGATGCCAGCGCCAGCGCGATGGAGGCGTTGGAAAACGAAAGCGCTTGCATCGCTGGGCATTGCCAATCCATATGCGGATCAGGATTAACGGAGAAATACGCGAAAATGCCCGACGACCAGGGGTCTTCGAACCGATCGGAAGAAGACAGTAGATCCGGACTTTTGTCCGGGCTCGGCGCAACAACCAGCTCCTTCAAGCGGCTGGGGCGCTGGCGGCACACGCTGCACGGCCCGCACGGCCCGGTGTCGCGCCATCGACCAGAAATTTGCTCGTCCGATCGGCTGATGCGATCCTGGATCAGGCCGACATGCGCCAGGTCGTGGCCTCGTCAATCGGGTATACACCGCCGGAGCTTCTCCGGCGCCAGCGCCCCGGCTTGGATGCGTCCACGCCTGTGGACGCCTGGGGTTTCGGCGGGGGCTCCGCGGCGGCATGTGGCGCACAGAGCACAGACAAGCCGCGCCAGCCCACAGAGGCACAGACAAGCCGCGCCAAACCCTGCCCTGAGCGCCAGCAGGCTAGGACTGGTGCATCGAGCAAAGAATACCGTGCCAGCTGAACGGATTCAAGGGACCAAATCATATGCGCAACTTTGGAATGAAGCGCGCCCTCGTGGGCGCCGCGATTGAAGGTGATGTCGCCATGAATGGGCTTCCCCGGCAGGCCTGCGTCGGCCACGGGTACAGCGACGCGCGTCGACCTCGTCGATACGCTGACCGCCGAGACCTCCTATATGCACGATCATGGGCGACGGCCCGGGGTCGACATCCTGGATCTCCAGCGGCAGGCGGCGTCGAGTTGCGCCCAGCGCCTTGATCCAAGCGCGACCCGAGGAGTCGAACTGGATCTTCCGCGGAGTGCGGTGGGGTGGTTTGATGTGCAACAATTCAACCAAAGCACAACAGCTGTGGTGCCGAAAATGGCGTCCTGGTGCGTCCGCCTCAGCATTACCTAGCTGCAGCCAGACAGCCAGCTGCACCCATGCACGCACCCTGGCCCCAGCCCTTGCGCAGCCACCAATGCGTAGAAGGCCTCATACCAGTGCCGCTGCTGCACGTGGCTTGATGTGCCCACGAGCTCTGCGCCGCCGCAGCTCGCACGCCTGCCCCTGTGCGGCTCGCCCGCCGCGCGCCGCTGGCTACTGGCTGGCGCACCTGGTACAGCAGCGCGCCGCGCTCCCGCCGCTCGATGCACCGGTTCTCCACCAGGCTCGGGATGAAGTTTCCGAGACCGTCGTAATCGATGAGGGCCTCCGACACGCGCTCCGGCGGAGCCAGATGGAGGTCGCCGCGATGAGGCGCCGGCTGCTGAGGAGGGCTTCTCGATCATCACGGACACCTCGCCCGGCGCGAAGCGGTCGTCCGGCGTCAGAACCGCAGGCTCTGCGCGGCGGCCGCGGCGCAGTGGGGGCGCGCGGGGGTGTCAGCTGCGAAGGGGGCGCGTGCAGCGGCGGCTGCTGCGGGCTACGTTTGGCAGGGCTGTGTCGTCCGCGCACCACGAACGATTGTGTGAGGCGGGCAGACCGGCTCGCACTCCACCTCCACCCTCGGTGTAAACAGCTCGCCCATGCCCTCGAGGTGGATCAGCGCCCTAAAGCGCCGCCGTGGCTAGGTGCGCGCCATCGCCCTCGACCTCGACGCAGCGTAGGCGTCCGCGCATCATCGGCGGAGGCCAGCGCAGCGGGTGCTGGATGCGACGATCCGATCGCTCATGCTCTCCGCTCCACCCGATCTGCCGGCGGCATGGCTTCGCATGGCCCTTGTCGATGCAACATACGGGCATGCTTGCAACGCCTTTTCAAAGCAACCCAAGCGCCTTCATCACCGCCGACTGGTCGTAATAGGGACGCTCGCAGATAATCTTGTCGCTGCCGGGCGCGAATTCGAAGCTCGCCGCCATGCGGATGCGGAAGGCTCTGCCGGTCGGTTCGATCGTGCGCGGGCCGAGCTTGAGCGGGCCGAGGTGCGTGCCGGCAGCCAAAATTCGACGACATGTGTGGAGTTTTGAATAAGCTACCTCTGGATCCCTGTGTCGTTGATCAGCGTGATCGAGTGCCTCGGCAGGATTGATGGCACGAGATGCGATGCTGCGGCGAATGCTGGAAGTCTGCGAGTTCGACTATAAAGCTTGCCGGCCGATCAAGCTCCACCCTGGTTTGCCGACTGCGAACAGATCGAGCAGGAGCGCACCCGTGCTCGCTCACGCCGCTTCTGGCGACAAGCCGCAGCCGCAGCAGCCAGGTAGTCTGCGGTTCGGCGCGATAAACGAAGTTGAAGTTAAAGGCGAACTGCGCGATGCCGAGCACCGCCGAAAGCCCAGCCGGGCCGGAGACAATTCAGGCAGATGTCGCGGCGCAAGCGGCTATCGCAAAGCAGGTGCGCCCTGTCAGAAGCGGGCGGACCCTGGAAAAGGCGATAGCGGTTTCCAGATGCAAGCACGGTTTTCCACATCGTCGGCGAGCTGCGATCTGCCCCCGCGTCATGCACGGATCGCCCGGCTGCATGAAGCAGATGGTCGACGCCTATCACAAGGTTGGCGGCAATCTGATCTCGGTGCTCGAAGTGCCGCGTGAGCAGGTGTCGAGTTACGGCGTGATTGCGCCGGGCGCACGCGATGGGGCGCTGACCGAGGTCAAGGGACTGGTCGAGAAGCCGAAGGTCGCCGACGCGCCGTCGAAGACATCGGCGCGCTGCGCGCCGCTGCAGCGCGGTGCTGACCGCGTGCTTCGACGCGGGCGAATGGAAGCTGCTGGAGGAGAACGTGGTGCTGCTGTCGAAGCGGAGGGGGCAGCTGCGGCAGGTGGGAGGGCGGGCTTTTGCAGGGGCTGGAGCTGGTCGCAGGCGACATGCGACCGCTTGCAGAGTTGACCTGAAGCTACAGTAGGCGTGCATTGCTGCAGCATGCAGCACAGTGGCATGGCATGCGACCTCAAGCCGTACCATCCCTACCCCCCAGCCTACCGTGCGACGCTGTGCGCTGGTGCTCCGTCGCTGTGCCTCACCAGGGGTACATCGACAAGACCGCGGGCAAGGCCACCAAGGTGTCGCTCATCAAGACGCTGCAGACTGTCACGGAGGGCAAGGTGACGGCGCGCTGGCATTTCAGGCCGTTGCGGCGATGGCTGGTGGTGGCCGGGCATGCTGCGGATGTCGTGGCTGTCGTTGCTCGGCAGCATCGCGGCCGTGTTGCCAGGTGGATGCGCACCCCACCCGGCTCGCCCAGCCGTCAGCAACATCAGGAACCCTGATCCTGCCGACTCCCCGACTCCTTGAGCCGGGTGGTGTTGACGATCGACAGGAGGCGACGCGGCGTGCGCGCGATCCCGCATCGGGTTTCGATCTTCAGGTCGGATGCTGGCATGTCAGGCTCCAGTGGTGAGTGGTGAGAGGTCGTTGCCGCAGTCGGGACACAGGCTGCTGGAGGCAGCGGTGTAGGCTTTGCCGCGAGCCAAGCGAAGGGTTGCGCCGGAATGATGGGCCGGCGGCAGCCGGGCCGCATCCTGTTCGAACTTGACGGCGTTCCCGGCCCCGTGGCCGCGCTGGCGTTCGAACGCGCCGCGATGAAGCTGCCGATCAAGACGAAGGTGATCGCCCGCCTCGGCGACACCTCGCACCTGGAGGGTTAAGGACATGGCCAAGACCGAAGATCGCCTTCATCTTGGAGCAGGTGCGCGGTCGCACCCTTCGCATGGGAAAGTTGTGGCCACCAGGTCCGGGCAGGGGGGATTGCATTGGTTGTTGAGATGAATGCGTAGTGACTTGGGGTCAACACGGGGGTTGAAACCCGGTTGACGCCGATTTCGGCAGCCGGAGTGGCTTATCGAGCAGCCACGGAAAACGTGCCAGCAGACCCGATGCATTCCAATGTCCCCTTTTCCCCTTAACGCGGCCCCCGGCCAGACGTTGCGCTGAAGGTGCGCCCCTCTCGCTCGTGGACCTGCCTCGACCCAAATTCGCAGGTGCGGCTGTGCCGGCAAGAAGGACTACATGCGTGCCCAGATCCTCAGCCGCAAGATCAGCCCGCGCGCCGTCGCATCCGCGTCGGCGAGGCCAAGAGGGAGATCGGCATGAGGGCACAGACATCGAGGAGGCGGAGGAGGGCGTCGCCACGTGGCGCCAGGCAGCCTGCTGCGTGATGTCAGCGCAGGCGAGTGGGGCGACAGTCGCGCTGCAGCTGAGGAGACCCACTCGACCCTTTGCAGCCACCCATTGCTCTCGCGGCTGGTGGCAACCCGTCATTCCCCAACTTCATTTGGCTCTTAAAAAATTACTCTCTC
This sequence comes from Scenedesmus quadricauda, assembly GCA_002317545.1. Classification (NCBI taxonomy): domain Eukaryota; kingdom Viridiplantae; phylum Chlorophyta; class Chlorophyceae; order Sphaeropleales; family Scenedesmaceae; genus Scenedesmus; species Scenedesmus quadricauda. Next base: position 13,148 of record NNCB01000281.1, on the reverse strand, counting down.
TCTCTCTCGTTCACAAATACTTACGAACACACTCAACACACTCCCGCATCCGCTGCACAACACAGCACAGCACAGCTAGTCCGCAAGTTCAAGGTGGGCTATTCGAGCTTGATGATCCAGACCACATCCACTCCAACAACTACCTGGAGGTCTGCCGGGACCACAGGGCGGGCGGGGACGGGGGTGGACTGGGGTGAGGTAGGACATGACGGTCTCCATGGGGTTGGGGTGGATAGCGATGTGGAGGTGTGATGGTATGAGTGATAACTAGCGTCCTGCAGATTGGGCGGTTTCATGCTTCGATACGCGCACCGTACGTTACCACGTGGCTCGCACCAGCGCGGCCCCCTGCTCCAGGAATGTCGCGGCCTGTCTGCGCTGCGGGTTGCTGTGCGCTCTCGCCCCCTGCCCGTACCTTGCTTGGTGATGCACACGCGCCTGCCCTGCGCACATGCGCCGCAGGTCGGTGTATGAGAGCGAGGGCATCAAGGAGCACGAGGACAAGTGGGTCCCGGTAGTAGGCCAGCGTCGAAGCCAACGTCAAACTGGGCCGTCTTTTCCCAGCGTAAATCCGGGTTGGCGATCCGCGGAAGCCTGCGTCATCAATACTTCCTGGTGGCCCGGTAGTGACCCTGGGAGAGGGAGTTGTACAGGCCAATTCCGTCATTGCCGGTAATACCATAGCTAACCCGAAATTTCAAATCACTGACTACTCTGCTATGTCGGAGGAAAGCCTCGTCCGAAACCCGCCAGGCAAAGGCTCCCGACGGAAAGAAGCCATATTTGTTATTGCGTCGGTGACCTCACCGAAAGTCAGGCCAGCACCCAAGGTGCAGTCACGCAGCGCCGATCGGGCCACCGGTGATGGTGACCGTCAGCGGAGCCAGCGTCTGGCCGACGGCTCCGCTCTGCCAGGTGCTGCTAGACGCCTTCCCACCGGTGACCACGGCGGCTCGCCGTGTGGTATCCGCTGTGGTGTCTGGATTGCCACGGCGAACGTCCTTTGATGACAACTCCGGAGCCAAATAGTTTGGGCTTCTTTTTTCAAAAAGATTCCCAAACCTGAATCGCCTCAAAACATTCTTGATGCGGTAAATCTTCCTTTCAGCCAGTGAAGGTACTTAAGGGTACTTTCAAAACGGCCCTCTGATTGGACCGAGCCGCATTGGGACCATGCCGGCGGTCTGGCGGCGCTGGCGCGCGATACCGGCGCGACCGTCGTCGCGAGCAAAAGGGGTGCGGAAGGATGCCGCGACGGGGGCACCATGCGGCGCGACGCCTGCAGCTGCTCGTGGTGGGGCAGGACGGCGGCCCCGCGGCCTCGTGGCAGTGGCCTGGGGGTCGGCGTCTGAAAGGGCACGTGCTGCCGCTGGGCCGGGCATGGGCGGCCGCAGTCGGCCGCTCGGCTGCGTCGGACCACGAGTTTGGCGTCCACCTCGCAGAATGCGCCGCTTCGGGCTCGTTGCCGATCGCCGTATCCAGGCGCTCCACCGTTCATGCGCAACCCACCAAGACTGGGCGATTATGTCCAGTGTGCAACCCCACTCCAAGTAGCTGCTTCCCGCCAAAATCGCCACCATCCCCACGCCACGCCCGAACAGCTCGACTACAAGGGCCTGACGCTGGAAAAAGACCGCCTCCTTGCCCGGCTGGCGGAGCTTGTCGCCTCCTAACCCAATATTGGCGACGGCGGGAAGCCTGGCGCCCGGGTAGAGATGAGGCTCGGTGCAGCATGTGGGCCGCGCGAAGCTGTCTTTCATGCACCGCACATGTGCAGCTATGGCGTACTGGAGGGCAGGTAATGCAAGCGATTTGAAAACATCGCTGTGGTGGGTTTTCAGCCAGGTACCCGTGAAAATCAGGTTAATGCCCGCCTTCCAGCTTCCGCCCCCCCCCCCCTTGCTGCAGGCCGAGGACGCGCTTTCCAATCTGGTGGTTATCGGATTTACTCCAACAGTGACCGCCCCGCGGGCGTGGTGACGATCGGCAAGAAGCAGAACGCTCCGGAAATTGAAGCGCACATTGCCCGTTGGAAAAACATCACAAACGTAGCCACTTGGGAGGCCAACGTGCAGCAGATACAGAAGGATCCGCCATGGCGCAGCAGGTGCGCGAGGCGGGCGCGTGAGCGGGGTGCATCCGATCTTCGCGCGCTGGCCGGCGCGATATCCCGACCGGCTCCAGCTATTTTCCGCCCCGACGCCGAACGGTGTGAAAGCGGCGATCATGCTTGAGGAAACAGGGCTGCTATGAAGCGCACCGCATCGACATCATGGGCGAAGCCATTGCCCTGCTCTGCGCGTTCTATCAAGGGGCTCAAGTCCCCAGTATGGTCACGGGCACGCAGGCATTCCATTGCGCATAGATGGCCGTATGTTCATTCGGGATAGCCGGTCCGGGCAATGCGCATTTCCGCTTCGAGTTGCAGCAAAGCCTTTGTGGTCAGCGCCTGCGTGTTTTTCAATCAGGCTTGGCTACTCAACGCGCCACTTCATCGTGCTGGGTTCGGCAAGCGGCGTGCTGTGAATTTGACGAGCGACCCTACAGACTGCTGATCAGTCGACATATGGCCATGCAACGTGCAAAGTATGATGGCTATACTGCAGTGCATGTGCCGGTGCTCTGGTGAGTTGGATTGAGATTGTCAGGCTCAGGCGTGCGGTCCAATGAAGCGGGGTGCGTGACTGACGGTTCATGGAATGCGGCTGGGCAGCGTGTGGCAATGACATGCGTCGCGCAATGCAGCAGATATGGTGATGAGCAAGATAATGCAGGGGGGTGCATCCAGTCACGAAGAAATGCGTTTGAAACATGTGCCGAACATCGTTGCGGCACGACCAGCTGATGCGCCCAAGAAGAGAACCTTCCAGGATGTAATGAATAATGCCTACAGCCTAACGTATAGACCGTGGTGAAGTAGCCAAAATAGATAAAGAAGAACGTAAGCCTATAGAATTCGAAGCGGTGGAACTGGAGAACCGCTTTGAAACCAAAAGTGATACTATTTCATGAGTACCTGATCTCGATCCCACGTGACAATCCTGTCCCTTCGCCACACTCCGGGACCACATCACGCGCCACCTCACCTTGCCAGCGCACGCTGGTACGTATAGATTCGCATGCGGAGAGCGAGATCAGCGCGATTACGCACCAGCGAAAACGACCCTTGATATTGCTCATTTTTTCGCTCCGGTTGCGGCGATGTCGAGGCGGCCGACCGGGCCGGTCCAGGCGAGGGCGCGGCCATCGACGGTGACGCTGTGCCTGGCAGCGGCCGCGCCGGTCCTGGGTCCAGATGACGGGCCATGGCTGGCACCTCCGCCGCAAGTGACCCGGTGACGATCCGATACAAGGCGAGCGACAGTTTGGAGATCGAAGCGATCCTGACAACGCCGCGTCTGCGTGCAGGACAAAAGAACCTGCCCGTCGTGGTACTCACCCACGGCGGCCCATATGGGGTGCGGGACTATGCGTCTTATGACCAGTGGGCGCAAACCGTCGCGGAACAGGGCTATGTTGTCGTACAGCCCAATTACCGCGGATCGGGCGGCTTTAACGAGTAACGAGTTTGGTGAAGGCGGGTCGCCAGGACGGTTTTCCATGGGGCACGGTTTGGTACACGGATGCAGACGTGGTCGACCATTTTCGACCTGCTGGGCATCGGCCTGTTCGCCGGTTTCTTCGTGGTGCCGCTGTTCGCACTGATCCAGGAGCGTTCGCCGCGCCACGAACTGTCGCGGGGATCAACATGCATGAACTCCAGAACTCCGGCTTCATCGTGCTGGCCGCGGCGCAGCGCATGGCTTGTGGGCTGCAGGAGGACGCCATCAGGTGCGTGGGCCAGCCGCATGCGCGATCCTGCGTTTCCCTGCAAGCGACCGGACTCAAACATCGTCACTGGGGCAGGCCGAGGGGGCTGATGAGCGCTAATCGGTCACTGCTGGAGGGCACAAAAACTTTGGACCTCCTAAAGGGATTATCGTAGCACAGACTCATTGCATCACCGGTGGGTCCTCTACCTCCGCCTCCGCATGCGTGATCATGTGACCTTCACCTCACTGTCGATCCGACTGGCAGCTACTGCCGCAGCAATTGGCAGAGCAAGATGAGAGCCTGTGCTTTCAAGTTGCACGCTCAATGCAAAAAAGGGCGATCTCGGCTAGCTTTGCCGAGGTTTGATGATTGTTCTGCTCTGCGACCCGCTCGACGCCGACAGCAAGCCGGGCGCCGCATCAATTTGCACGACTCACCTCTGCATCCCTGCCCTGCACCCCTGCCTCCACACTTCGTCACGTCGCCGGACCTGATCCGGGGCCCAGCTGCAGCGCCAATGGATGCCGGATCAAGTCCGGCATGACGAGCTGGGTGGAGCTGACGCGGGCACGGCAAGTACCCCGGACGGATCGCTGCCTGCCCTACACCCACCAGCCGGGCGCGCTGATCCTACGACTGCCAGGACGTGGACCGCGCCTGAAGCTTCGCAAGTTCTACTGGCAGCGCCTGCAAGACCCAAGGAGATGCGGGACAATATTCGTAAGTTTGGCCCGTTCACGGGCGAGCCTCATCGTGGAGTACACCTTCGCCCTGAAGCGTTGCCGTCGAAGTATTGTTAGCGAAGCCGGAAACTGCAAAAAAACACTCATGCACACACACACACACAGACTCACGCTACACACACACACACGCGGCGCGCCTGCGCGCGCGCTGCACGCGCACGCGCACGCCACAGTGTGCGTGCCACACAGCATACTGTACACGCAATCACCCCTTCAACCTGGCCACACCCCTCCAACTGGCAGCAAGGCGGACCAGCACGGCCTGTGGCACCGCAAGCTGGCCTTGCCGTCCATTCTCACTCATGCTGACTAACATCCTGCATGTTCTTCCACCCTACCCTGCACCCTAACCCCTACACCTTCACATCCTCACTGACCACGACCGATGTAGTCTGCCGCACGACGCAGCCTACACACACACGCAGGCCATGCCGCACACCATGCGCAGCACCATGCGCAGCACCATGTCACGCACGGTCACACTCTACATGCACACACTACATTAGTGCGCGTCTATTTACAGGTTGGACCCGCAAGGAGGAGTGGACCGATATGAAGTCAGTCTTCAAGAACATTCTATGGGCGTCTACTCGGGCCCATGTGAGCCATTTTGCCAGGAACGTCGTGCACGAATTGGCGGGTTCCGGTGGCCGACTGGAAGGTGGGGTTTTGCCTATGCGGCCAATCAAAGCATGTGCGGCCTAGCTTTACAATTCGATGAGCCTACCCTATCTTTTTTAACCCCTGCGATCAGGAATAAATTCGTCTTGATCATCATATCATGAAACAGATAGAATACTGCCCCGCCTAAAGCCGCCTGAGTAAACAGCGCCAATCCGCCGACCATATAACCTATATGGCAGATGATTAGGTAAGAAAACATCCGTTTCAGGTCGGTCTTGATAATCGCTGCCAGCCATGGTACCATGGCACCAGTGCATTATCCGAATTTAATAGGACTGCTTGCATGGCTCACTGGCTGGTTGCTGCAGCTAGGTGTAGCGCTGCCGGGCCGGGCACAGTGGCGGCGGGCTGGTCAGACCCAGTGCCATCTGACACGAACAATATGACTTTGAAAAACGCCAGAGGATACCGCTCAGCGCCTACGGGTGCCATTCCCACTTTCCCCTCATGCTGACCGCACATGTGCACGTCCTTTGCGGAGGGCGGCTTCTTCAGGGTGGCTTCAACAGCAGGTCGGCGCGGGCAACCCTGATGACACCTACGGCCTCAAGTTTGTGCTCAACAAGCTCCCCACTCTGCCAAAGCAGCGCCTGAGCCCCTCAATGTCTCGACCGTCGGGGGGCAGTTCGCCCCCGATTTCGCCGCATCGATTCACGGCGCAGGCGAAGACCCCAGCTTCTTTGCCACCGGGATCAGCCTCGTCGCGCATATGGCGAACCCGACATGTTCCCGGTCATATGGAACACCGCTCTCGGCACGACGAACGGGCTCATGGCGGCGGCGCCGATCTCCGAGCCGCCGTGCGCCTTCGCCTTGGCTTCCTTCGACATTTTGAGGCTGTCGATCTTGAGCTGCAACTCGGCGAGGTCGTCGCCGCCGCCTTATCGTTGCCGAGTTCGCGCTGGATCGCCTTCAACTGTTCGTTGAGATAATATTCACGCTGGCTTTTTTCCATCTGGCTTCTTCACGCGCCGGGCTCTCTCTCAGGACCCGTGCAGACCGGCGCCAACGGCGGCTACTGGAAGTGGGACCAAATCGATTGTGAAGACATCAAGAACTCATCATTCTAGCGCCAGGCGGCTAGTTGACCGGCACGCTGCCGCCAGTTGACGCGGTGCAAAAGCTTCGCCGTCTGGCCAACGTATGCTGGAGGGGGTAGTGCAGCGCGGTAGGCGACCAAGCTTAGAGAACCTAGCTGCATTTGGTTGTGCGGCAACAGCCTGACCGGAACCCTGCCACCTGAGTCGGGTGCATTGGTTCGGCTTGCCAACTTCGTGCCACCGACATTTTGTTGCTGGCCCACTGCCTGCCAATTGAGCAAGATGCGAAGCCGACAGATTGTCACGCCATTGCGAGCCACCAATAACCAGGATGGTCGGCTTCTGCCCACCACCTGGGGCTCTCTGTCGATGTTACCTTGCTCGCTAGACATTTGCACTTGTTGGGGCAGGTTTGACGCGTTGTAGCGTACTGTATTGCCAACGTCGCTAGTAAGCTGGAACACGGATTGTATTACAGCCACATCTTCATTGGGCTGAGGTTGCCACTCCGGCATGAAAAAGCTGCTGCGGGACTTTGTGGTAGATTCATACTCCACCGGGCACTTGCCAAAACTGGGCAAGCTGGGTGGTCTGGAAGTGTTTAATGCCTCTACGCTCGTTAGGGCTCCGTTATTTCCTATAAATAAATAGTCTCCAGAGAGGTCAGGTTGTTCATCCCAGACAGACTCGTCAGGGGGATTACCTAGAATATAAATATATCCTGGAATGGACGTTAAACCCGATAAACCATCCAAAGTTTGAAGGGCTTCGTTACCATTTATATGATTTAAGATAGCTCCCCATGGTTACATTATTCAACTGTTCCCTCAGGGCCCCCTGCCCAAACTTGCGGCTGCCATGAAGACCTCGACTATCTTTCAGTTGCAGTGAATGCAAGTTCAGCGGCCGATTGCCTGCGAAATGGAGCGCCATGAAGAGCCTTGAACGTTGCGAAGGGCTGGTATTCGCGCTCAGCGGGCAGTTGCCAAAAAGTGGGCCGACGCTGATCACTTGCAACGCTCGCCTCTACAACAACCAGGGCTTGAGCGGCACCTTGCCCCCGAGTGGGCAGCTTTTACGCAAGATGGGTGGCTTGATGTCACAAAAATCCTGACGGCCCCGCTCCACCCAGTTGCCGCCTGGCATGAAGCGCATGAAGATACTTGAGCTTTACGACAACAAGCGCCTGAGCGATGCCTGCCGCGCACTCAACAAGAGGCTGAGATTGCAGATACTTGGCCGAGCGTCGCTGGTTCCTTATACTCATCGGACGCGACCGAAAATGTGGTTTCTGTGAAATGCGCCACTCGCTCATTTTGTGCACGCTTCATGGGCGCATGCTACGGCCCGCACCCTTTGTGCAGAATCATGCGCCTGTGCGCTTTGCTCCTCGTCACAAGCCCGCAGCGGCCGTCCTTGATCAGCAGCAACTGCAAGCCGATGACATAGCATCACCAGCATCATTGTAGGCCTGCATTTGAACAGGAGCTCATCACTGCAGGATGACTTGTCAAGGGAGGCCGCACCAGCCACCCAAAGGATATCTGATATTGTAATGCATGCGTGTGCGCTGAACTGCGCTGCCTTGTGGATAGCTTGCCCTTGCAAGATCTTGTCACCCATTCTAGAATGGGTCGGTGACCGGCCGCACGGTGTGCATGTCTGCCCGCACCCCCCTTTCCAGGGCACCTTGTGTAGCCCGAGGCGTCCTTGGTGGCTGGTGCTTAGTGCACACCGCAAGAAGGCGAGAGCCCTGGTGCTCTTACCAGCGCTCATCGCCTGCGCAAACATTCTACGCCAGTTTTTTTGGGCTCATTCAGGTGGAAAGATACAGTTAAACTGGTTTTCAAATGGCTTGAACATGAAGCCGTGAATGTACTAGGATAGTATGCTTCAAAAAGGTACTTTTGGTGCCTGGACGTATGCTAGCACGTGACTGATTGGGGCGGCACGCACAGATCACTGCCCACCCCGAGGCGTCCTGCAACCCGTGCCCTCACCCAACTAAGCACCATCTCCAGCACCTCGCCCCTGGGCTGTTGTGCTCGACTGCCATACGCTGCGGTACTTGCAAAGGTGTTGCAGCCGCTGCGGCGCTTTGTCTGCCAAGAGTGGAGCCGCGGCGTATTTCGTAACTGAACACAGGCCAGAAAAACCCATGCTCAGTCATCAAGAAAGGCGCAGCTCGTCACAAAACCTCACCTTATCAACAAGTGAACACCAGACGTGCAAATCGAGTTTCACAACTGGCATGTTGCCTGCGTTAAGGCCATGATGATGGCACCGTCGGCATGATCAGCGCAGGTGCACAGCCGCTCACAGACACCAGGCGATTTCCGGCGGTGTGTGGTATGCATACTTCATTGCTCCCGCCAGAGCTGATGTGGACTGCACACATATTCTTATGATATATAGCCAAATGATCGAAGCGCCCAGCAAACAAAATAAAAGGTATCAGGCGATAAAGGGTGTGAAGAAAGCCTCCGCTGTGTTGTCAGAGGTTCACCGCTATGGCGAGCACGTATGACCTCGTGTAGCCGTTGATAGTGTGGTGGGTGTTGGGGCGAGGCCGGGACCGGGAGGAGTGCGAGTCCGCTTGACAGAAGTGGATGCAGACGCTGTCCTATGGGCCGATACGAGCTGTATCGGTATCGACAGCTTGTCATGTGATTGAAGCCACGCGGTGCCACACGTATTGGCTTTGCATCGTGCGCAAGCGCGTCGCAGCGCGCGTCTTCAGTCAATCCGCGTCTCTTTCCACGAGAGCCCGAAGACACGAGCATGCGTCTATCAGGAAGGCTGCCTGTCGGTCCCCGAACAATATGCCGATGTGACGCGTGCCGCCGCCGGCGCCGGTCTTGGCGGCGAGGAACGCACACGCCGACGTGCGCCCCGCCCAGAGGATGCGCGCACACGGCAGGCCCGCCGCCCTCACCCCCCCCCCCAACCGGCAGGTGGAGGATGCCACGTCGTTCCACGGCGTCCCCCGCTTCTACCGGAACAGCCTGATCGGCCTGCGGCGCGCCCTGTCGGCGTTTGAGGCCGAGGGGGTCGTCCTGCCGTCGACCTCGGGGATGCGGACGACGCCGGAAGGCGGCGGCGCATGCGTCGCGCCGGGGTCGGACGCTTAGGTAGCGAATGCCATCCGATCCTGCCTCGCGCAGCTCGGTCGCGAGACCCTGCGAATGGGCGGCGCGATGATGGATTCGGTCTTGGCGCGCATGAATCCAGGCGGCCGCGTGGCGCTCTGCGGCATGATATCGGGCTATAATGATCCCGACAGGATGCCGGGCGATTTCGCGATGATCCTGATGCGCCGCCTGACGGTAAGGGGGTTCATCGTCTCGGATTTCATGCGACAGTTTCCGGCCGCGACGCAACAACTTGCCGAATGGGTTAGCCGTACGGCAAGACGCTGGTGCTGGCACCGGTGGTGCCGCAAGTGATTGTCTGCACATCGTTTTTCAGGGATTTCTGTGGCACTGCCCGACGCGCGCCAGTGCCGTTCTGGCCGGAATCGACGCATTCCCGGCGTTCGATGGCGCACGCGGCTTTCATCGCGCCGGCGGGCCCCTACGGCTCCTCTTACTACTCATTGGTCCCTCACTGCAGCACGCGCATCTTGTGCTGACAGCTAGAGCTCAGCCTCTTGAACGCGGCCCATGAGCCTAGACCACCCGCCGCGAGCAGCGCGACGAGCATAAGGAACCCGAATTCGAACTGCCATTCCGGTCGGCCCGTCGGGGAGCAGCGGAGCTTCGTTGAGTTTGGGGGCGGCGTGGGTGAGGGGCAGCTGTAGTGGCTACGGGCGGAGCTGGAAGCTGTAAGGCGGCAGGGCAGCGGGTCATTGTGGCGGGCCACGTGCCTTCTGGTGCGCGATGTGTGTGCAGCGCTGGTAGATCGGTGGGGTTGGGCGTCTGCGGCTGCCTAGGGGTCCATACACAGGAGGTGTTGTGGCTTGGGCCGCACGCTACGTTTGTGCAGCTGGTAGAGGCCAGGGGGCCTCAACCTGCGTGTCGCTCATTCGCATATGTGCATGCACCATCTATGCACGCGTTTCTATGCACGCGCCCGCACACACACACACACACTCACGCAAACATGCATGTACACCACTCACGCACCAGCAGCACACTGCACATCACCCACAACACAGCACACATACGTAAGAGCGACTTTACCCACAGCATTAACATTAATGAAACGCAAAGGATCGCCAAAGAAATCCGGGAGAAAGTAAGGAATTACGAGGAAGTAAAATTTGTCCTGCGAGCCAGGTAGGCCGCCCTAATGACGGCACCGCCCCACAGGTCGAGTGGCGGTTGTAGCGACGACACGCTTTCGCTCGAGACCGCTATAAGTGGTCAGGCGCTGGGTTGCAGCTGGAGCGGCAGTGCAGAGCACTGGTGCGTCTGTTGTGCTTCCTCCTTCTCGTTTTCCCATGACCTTGCGCTCTCCAAATGCCTGATTTCATCATACGAAGCAGATCTCATGAATTTGCAGAGCTACGCGAGGGACGACCAATTTGATGCCATCGATCCTGGAGACGCCCCCAGATCGCGACGCGTCGCCCGCGGACGTCACACCTCGGAATCATCGTTGAGCGGCCGCGACCATCCGTGGTTTATCGGGGTGCAATTCCATCCCGACCGATGCACCGCTCGCAGCCGCTGCCTCTGCGCACGCTGGCGCCATGGGCGAAGCGGCGGTGAAGCAGAGGCGATCGGGCGGTGACGGTTCGAAAAAGGGGTTCAGGCTGGATCACGCAAGACTCGCCGAGTGCGCAGTGATGGCGCCGACAGCATCTTTTCCGGCTTGAAAATCAATCGCAGCTGTTGCCAGTCGCTCTTCTGGGTAAGATAAGCAAGGAATAGTCTCATGTCCGATCAAGCCGATACCAATGAGATGCTCGTTACGCTGACCGCGCGGCACATTGTTGCCCTTTGTGAGCATGGGTGATGAGGCAGGCAAATCATGCTGCAGCTTTAAACTGTGATTAGCTTTGAGTTTGTTTCCCTGGTATCATTGTGGCTGTCTTTTACGTTGCATGATCCGCGTTCTGCAGTGCACTGTCTCTCTCGCTCTCTCTTTTGTGGCATGCTGCCATTGGTGGCTTTCCTCTGTCCAGAATGCAAGTTAGCTGCTTCCGCAGGACATTTTGGGGATTGTTTTGAACGACAAGTGCTGCCATCTGTGGCACGAACCAAAGTATTCATGCGCTGTGTCCTGCGCACGTCCGGCTGCTCACTCACATCTGCCACACTTGGGCAGCAGCCCCTGGTGCACCTGGGTAATATGATGGTGGGGTATAACTCTGATGGGTTTCGCTTCGTCTCCTGGACCGAAGAACTGCTTACGGCGAGCCGGAGAATCCCGAAACGTCGCTTGCCAATCATTAGCTCCGTCGGGGAAGGCCTTTTTTTCTTTGGTTCGTTTCTTTTAAGAGCTGCGCCTTGGCCAGTGACCCACCTTGAGCGGTTGTCGCAGGGCGGGACACGACGATACTGCTCGCTGGCCAGCAAAGAAAATTGCACCTTGGACTATGGTTGAATCTTTCATGTCATAATCTGATACTCGACCAGGCGCCGAATCGGTCTCGATCCGCCTGGATAACCGCCCCGCGCTTCTACGACCATCGTGACACGAGCGCTACGTATATCGGCCACTTCAGCGCGGATAGTACGCCGTAATGATACGAAGGGTGCGTCGGCGGCTGTGGCGTCGAATCGTGCGGCTGGCCTGCAAGGCTGTTGGAGTTTGCCATTCGAGCGGTGTATGACCCCGCATCTCCTGATGCACATGCGGCGAAAGTGATACTTTCACAATCGCTGACAAGTCGTCACACGCCACACTCCACGCTACATAGGATGCCCCACCACCGCGCCTGCGCTCCGGCCCCGTCGAGGGCTGGCTGGCCGCTGCTGCTGCTCTTGGCCTGGTGGCGCTGGCGGCACTGCGCTGCACCTGCGCGCGCAACGTGCCTGATGCCAGGTTTGCCGGCCTTGCAGGGACCGACGCTGACGATGTTCTTCAGGACCAACTTTGCGGATACTTGTGGCAAGGCTGGTGAGCTCTGACAAGCGAAGCGACAGTGCTCGTATCGCAATCATGATGGCTGTCAAAAAGGCCTGCCTGCAACGCCATGCTGCTGTCTGAGCGATGCCCATGTAAGCTCATACCAGCTCATACCAGCACTTCCCCACGTGACGGTAAATTTATCGAAAAATTAGGTACTTACAATCCATTGACCGTACCTGCGACTATCCTAGCTGGTGGGCCCGGTGACGACCTGCTGGACGGCGGCAATGGAGCTGACGTCATGTCAGGTGATGCGCTTGCGAATCAAAAAGCACGCGTATCCAGAAAGACGGCCGTCAGCCTGTTCGCACCCCTGCGAAATCCGGATCGAGTTCCAGCGCCATCTGAGCGATTTCCCGAATGTCCGCTTCATCGTCGATGTAGAGGATCCGCATGCTCATCGGTCTTTCTCCAGGCTGCTCGCGGCGCCGATCCGTTCGAGCATCTCGCGAACCAGAAGCTCGAGGCTAGCCCTCGACTTGACCAGCACGAGGTCGATTTCGTCGGCCGCGCCGACCTCTTGCGCCGTAAAAAGGATGATCGGGATCGCGCCCGATTGTTTGCGCAACGGCATGGCGAGATCGGTCCCGCAGCCCGCGCTCAGTCAGAGCCGGTGCTGTGCTGCTGCTGCTGCTGCTGCTGCTGCTGCTGCTGCTGCTGCTGCTGCTGCTGCTGCTGCTGCTGCTGCTGTGCTGCTGCTGCTGCCGCTGGCAGTATATGTTCCCAGCCACTTTCAAAAGACGCGCTGCACTCCTGCAGTTTGAACAACAGAATTCGTTCGTGCCATCGG
>NNCB01000280.1:0-20671 GCA_002317545.1 Scenedesmus quadricauda | reverse complement strand
GCGTGAGACGCACCCAGGCAGGGGGGGGCAAGGCGAACTCTGCCGATAAGCTGCGGCTGGTTAGATTTTTTGGAGCGCGCCATACGACTCCAATCAGCCTGCAGAACGCTGCACGATTGCTGCTGCCAGCCTGTTGTCGTCAGGTCTCCTTGCCCAAGCTGCACAGTTGCCTCAAGTCCTGGATCGCACTGCTGCCCCAAAAGCCCTGCCGCTGCAAATCTCCGCCGGCCGAGCGCAACTGCCCGCACCAAGCTGGCTGCTGCCTGGTGACAATACATCCACTGACTGGTGTCACTGCAGGCTGCCTGCGACTGCCGTGTCAACCTCAACCCAACCACCGCGGCTCCATCCGTGCACTAGTTAATTGCTGCATCAGCATCGTCGAGCGCGACCAGTTCGACCACCGCGGCGTGGAGCTGGTTCTCGTCGCGCATCGGCGGCCGGTGCAGCCTTCGAGGTATATGACGTACGCGCCCTTGTCGGCGACGATCAGCGTCCGCTCGAACTGCCCCGTATTCTCGGCGTTGATGCGGAAATAGGTCGACAGCTCCATCGGGCAGCGGACGCCCTTGGGCACGAAGACGAACGTCCCGTCGGAGAAGACCGCGCAGTTCAATGTCGCGAAATAATTGTCGTGCATCGGCACGACCTTGCCGAGCCACTGATCTTCACCAGCTCGGGATATTCGCGCGGCTTGCATGAGCCCAGGATGAGAAGCGTGGCGAGTTTTGCAGACCGCGCGCGTTTCGTCCGCCGCCGAGCGCAGGCTGCGCGCCTCGTAGATGGCGGTTGCCAGCACGATGCCGAGCAGCGCGACGACCCCCATCGCCACGATGACGGTCAACAGTTCGGGATCACGTTCTGGCGGACGGAACCGCCGCAATCGACGTCGAAAGGCCCCCTGCGGAACAGGACGCGCAGTTCAATGTCGCGAAATAATTGTCGTGCATCGGCACGACCTTGCCGAGCCACTTCTTCACCAGCTCGGGATATTCGCGGATCGCTTCCGAAATCGACAGGAAGATCACGCCCGCGCGCTTCAGTTCCTCGCGGAAGGTCGTCGCGACGCTGACGCTGTCGAACACGGCGTCGACCGCGACCTTGCGCGAGGCGCTTCTGCTCCTCGATCGGGATGCCAAGCTTTTTGAAAGACTTGAGGATCTCGGGATCGACCTCGTCGAGGCTGGCCGACTTCGGCTTCGGCTTTGGCGCCGAGTAATAATGAGGTCCTGATAATCGATCGGCGGGACGTTGAGCTTCGCCCAGTCGGGGCGTCTCCATCGTCTGCCAGTGGCGGAACGCCTTCAGCCGCCAGTCGAGCATCCATTCGGGCTCGTTCTTCTTGGCCGAGATAGACCGGACCGTATCCTCGTCGAGGCCCTCGAAAATATGGACGATCCAAAGTCGATCCTGTCCGAGGCCTATATGACGGTGCGCACGAATTTGAGCTTCTCGACCGATCATGGGGTGCCCAAGACGATGGCGCTCACCAGCACCTCGCCGTCGGAAGGCAAGTCCACATCGGCCTATTCGCTCGCACGCGTCCTGGGACGTACTTCGGGCTCGGTGGTTCTGGTCGACGTCGATATGCGCCGCCCGATCCTCGCGTCGCGCCTCGGACTCGACAATTCGCGCGGTTGCTGCACTGCTGCTGTGTACCGGCTGGAGAAGGTGCTTATAGTCGATCATGCCTGTCTGCTAGGCTTCCAGGGAAACTTTGTCGATTCCCGGCGTTGTGGGGGCATGGTCATCTCCGCTCCCTGTCGCCATGCAGCCGTGCTTGCGCCGCTGGCATTTCTTCTGGCTGCTTGCTCCGGCGAACGCGAACCGACCCACAAAAAGGCAACAGAGTCGCGAGCCTGCGGGCTGCCAGCCTAGCGCTTTGATAGCGTTTGAAGTGCAATTGCGACGGCATCGAAAAGAAAGTGCAGCACTTTGCTGGGTGCAGACCAATGACCCACGCCTCGGCGATCTCGCGATGATACTGGACATGTCGCCGGCACGCAGCTTGATCAAGTAGTCGAAGCCACCTGCTACCAGATGGCATTCCATGACCTCGGGATGACCCTTCACGGCCTGCTTGAACTCTTCAAGGATGCGAGGGGTGGTGCGGTCGAGCAATACCTCCACGAACACCAGCATTCCCGCACCAAGCATGTGTCGAGGTCGACGCGGCTGCTGCCAGCCTGTAGCATTGCCTCCGTTGTTGTGGCAAATCAGCGTCCTCCCTGTAACAGGCAAATCCACGTGTAGGGACACGATTGACATCTCCGCACGAATTTCAACCCCTTGTCAGCTCGCGATTGCGCGAGCACATACACAAAGCCGATTTTCGGCGATGGAGGCATTGCGACGCAATTGACGGGGGCGTGTCGTCACGGAGACGCTCCCTCGCCGCAACACCGGTTCCGTTCTTCTCCCTTTGGGCCTGCAGACCTCAGTCGCCACCACGGCACGACTTCCTTGAACACCTTGCGGCCCTCCTGGACGAAGAGCTTGTCGCTCTTCGGTCCCGACTGGTCGATCCCGCCGTGGCCGCGGTTGAGCCGTCGCAGGAGGCCGCATGTGCGCGCTGAACAGCGAAAAGGCGACAGTACCTGTCAGGGCATTCCAGGGAGTGCTGGGGGCTCTTCACTCCATAAGCAACCGGGTTGCGCTGCTTGCCACCTCTCGGCGGCAGGAGTCTTGCTAGGAAGTGTCGGAAACCGTTGCACCACGACACGACGCGCTGATTATAGAGTACTGGATTCATCAAGGCTTCTCGAACCTTCCGCCCTGGTCACCCTGTTCACCCAATACCTCGGGTGCGTGCCGACCGGCCCCACCTGTCCCATGTTGGCGCCGAGGCTACCCTGGACCTTCCTGCTCGCGCGCATCGGGGTGAGGCACGAGATCGCTGCCGACGCGGGCTGCTGCTGCTGACTCATGGCGTCTATGCTGCGGATGGCTGGCCCTCCAAAGGCGGGTCCCGCAGGGGCTGCTGCTCCTGCAGCAGCTGGCGCAGCTCGGCCGCACCGTGGGGCCTTGCGGGATGGGATGTGGTGACGGCAAGCGAGACAAGACGTGCAGCAGCTTCGGGGCGCTGCGCTCCTGATCCAGGGTGCTGGCTCCAAAAGCACGAGGTCCTCCGCCGCCACCCTTGCGGTTGGCAGTTCTGCACCGAGCGCATCGGACGTGGACTGAAGGCGCGCCACCGCGTCCCGCCGGGCGAAGATCAAGACGAAGGACGGCAAGACCGAAAGCGCACGGAGTGTTAGCGCACCTGGGCAGCGTCGCACGGCATCGCGCTCCGGCTTCGGCCTCGAAGCCTTGGGCGTGGAGCGTCCGCAATGTGGCCTTATGGGGGTGCACCCCTGGTCGCAGGCGGTGTGCCGGTAATCGGAGACAAGTGCCTACGCTCACAAGAACTGGCTGCGGCCTTCTAGTCCTTGCCGCAACAGATTCAGGCCTGCAGCCCATCCAGGCTTCTCGCTGTAGCCAGAAGAGCGGCCGCCGCGGCGGGACGACGCTGCCCCCGGCAATTCACGTGCAAAGGGCACCGACTCCGCAGGAGCCCTGACAGCGCCGCCAAGCGCGACCGCTGGAGTCGTAGTGCCGAAACAGCCGCCAAACATTGTCGGCGTCTCCTCGCCACTGCCGCCGCACGCAGACGCGGCGAGCACCGGCGTGCCGCAGCCGCCTGCAGCGCCGCCGGCAGCTGCAGCTGCGTTGGCCCTTCGCCCAAAGAACTCGAAGCTGTCTGTGTCTTGCCGCGGGCCCTCGTCCATCCTCACCACCGCTGATCCAGCTTCGCCCAGCTCCCCCGACAGCCGGCCGAGCCCGCGAGAGCGCACCCGTCGCGCTCGCTCGCGGGCTGATCGACAAAGTCCAGGCCTCCCAGCGGGCTGACCCCCGCCGCGACCCGCATGCGGCCGCCGCCACTGCCGCACGGCTGCCGGACAGGCTGTACAGCGTGTGGCCCGCATGACCACAGTTGGGTCGCATCAGATGGGGCGCGGCCGCCGCCGCTGGCCGCGTCGGCGCCGACGCTGCGGTACTGGTGCACAACAGGCGTCCCAAACGACACCCGCGTGCGCGCGGCCAGCGAGTGGTCGCTGGCCGACGCGCCGGGCACGTCCTTCCCACGCACGCGCCGCGCCGGCCCCAGCGGACTCTTTGGCGGCGCGCGCGGCGCGGCCCGAGCGGCCTGGGTGCCTCCACTTGCTGCGGCGCGCGGGCCGCCGGTGCCGGCCTGGGCGGCGCTGCCGACCGCGCCGTCCAGGGCCAGCGCGTCAAACCGCTCAAACAGCACGCCAGCGGCGCACGGTGCCCGGCTCCTCCACGTCCAGCAGCTGCGCCGGGCGCCAGCGTGCGGTGCAGGCTTCGCTGACTGCTGTGGCGATCAGGTGGTGGAGGAGCGGGCGGCAAGCTACGCGATTGATTGCCACTTCAAGTCCCGCGGATGCGCGAACTAATCAATTGCGTGTGGTTGAACAATTGCGGTATGCGTACCTTGCCAGAAACGCCGCCAGCCACGTGCTGAACATTGTGGTTGGCTGTCAGGGGTGGTCGGCCGTGATTGAGGGGTCATGCTTTTACCAGCTCAAGCATGGATCCAACACTGCGAGGCCAATGCAGATGCTGAAGCTGCGCAACTGAAAGGAGCAGATGATCAGACTTTTTGTCAAGCAGGGCTTGGAAATGGAGTCGCAGGCAGATCAGCAGCAGTGAAGGCCGGTCATAACGGCATTCCAGAAAGGCGCGCACCTGAGTCGCCAGCGGCACGCGCTGGCCAGGCCCAGGCCTGGGGTGCCGAGCAGGCGGCACTTGGGCGACAGCTGCGCAGAGTATGGATGTTGACAAGGATATCAGACGTGCAAATGTGTTGGGTTTATATTCGACATAGCAAACGGAGTTGGCTGCAGCTCATCCAGCCGGCAGTGCCAGCTTGCGCACCAGCAGGCCGCGTCGCCACCGCCGTTGTGCGCCGACCTGCTGTGCGGGTGGCTTTTGCGCCGATGGGAAATCCTCGGCAGGACGACAGGCTCAGGCCGTCGCCGCTATCCATCTATCCTGCTCGTGCTGCAGTGCACCAACAACGGCCCGTCAGCCCAATGCGTCGACGGCCAAGAGCACCGCTACTCTATGCATATGCTGCGCAACACCTCAACCTACTCCAATGTCTTCGTCGATCGTGGCTGAGCGGTGGTCCCATCGTGATCCTTATCGGTTTGAAAGCGTCACGGCAAGATCGCCGCTGGTCTGAAAGTCGGTCCGGTGCTGAATGCCGGTCAAGTGGAGGCAGCGGGCCTCAGCATCCCGGACAATTTCCTGTTCGGCAAATCGGGGCGAGAGGTTTACTACGCGCTCAGCTTTGAAGCGGCTCGCCGCGTCGCGATGGACGCCAAGAATTTTTCGAACGAAGAGGGATATGGCGAAACGCTTCGCCGCACCTTCGGCAAGACGCTCATGTCCATGGACGGGAGCGAGCATGCCCAGATGAAGAAGCTCGTGCTGCCGTCGTTCAGTCATCGCGTCGTGAACGAGGATTTCGTGCACATGGCCGAACCGACTCGCCGCAGTGCCTTGCAATGGCTCTCGCGACACAGCAGGAGGGCGCGCAAGGAGTGCGGGGTCACAGGCCCCACGACGATCGTCTTCGCGGCCGGGAACGTCGCTTCACCCGTCGCCATGCGCAGCGCAGGCATTCGTGGCGCTGACGCGCAGCGAGGACGCGGAGGTCAGCGTGCCGCGCCATGACCGCCCGGTGGCGAGCGAGCCGATGGTGTGTGGCGCATGACTGGCCCGGCGCAGGATCGACAGCTGGTTCACGTTGAGTACCGCCCTAAGTCGTTGCGCAACATCGTCTTCGTGTCCTCCGAGGTAGGCGGCTCACCTGCACGCCGCCAACCATTGCTAGCCGGCCCCAGTGCCGCCACCGCCGCCGCTGCCGCCGCCGACGCCGCCAGCCGCGTGCATGGACTGCTGAGATCCGTGCACGCCTCGCACGCCGCTTTCCCGATCTCCCCATCGCCGCCGACATCCGCGCCCGCGCCGATGCCATGCTCGTCCCCGAAAGGGTCGCGCTGCCACTGCTGACCCTGCGATCTGCCGCTAGGCGGCCGCCTGGTCGAAGACGGCGGCCTGGCTACTGGTGTTCGGGCTGCCCGCCGCGATCGCGCTGGCGGCAAGGCGACTGGGTCATTAGTCTTCCGGACGCAGCAGGCAACCGCTGGCGCCTGCGTAGCGCGCGCTGCGCGAGGCAAGGAGTGGAACGCTGCCGGTGACGGTTTTTGTCGCGGGATCTTCGGCCAGCGACACCATCTCCATACCGGGTTCGAAATCGCTCTGGCAGCTTTCGAGGCTGCGATGGACTGGTCAAGGGCGGATGGCTCTGGCGGTTGCGAATGGATTATAGCGGAGCGGGCTCGATGCCTGTCGGCTGGGTGCATCGCTGCATGGATGCATGGCATCGCCGCTGAAATAAATCCCCGCTATACCTATACGTGGCGCATGCCGGTGACGGGTGACCCTCCTAGGCCGAACACCCAAGTCTCAGACTTCCATACGCGCCTAGGTGAGATGCGCACTGGCAACAGCGTCACGACGATGGTGACCATCACGACGCTCGACGATGTGCGCCGAACGGCCCAGGCGCGGGGTCTTTATGGAATTATTGGGGCATCACTGCTGCAGCGTAGTGCACCTGGGTCGGAGCCGCGGGCTGTGCCGCAGCACCTGTGGGTGTTGGTCGTGCTCCATTTTTGCAGGCGCCCGTCCACGCAGCGAGCTGTGCTGCACCCACCGCGGGCCTGTGCGCGCAGGGCGTGGACCGGGTGTTTGTCGCCACCCCAGCTACAAGCGGCCCGCGGGGCAGGAAGCTGCGGTGCATCAGGCAGTCGCGAAAGGTCAGCCGGCGTTCGGCGGCGTTCGCGACATCATATTGGCGGAGGTCGGGGATGGCGTCGGTCAGCGGCCGGTCGAGGTCGATGCGCCCCTGTTCGGCGAGTCTCAGGATCATCACCGTCGTCGCGATCACCTTGCTGAGCGAGGCAAGGTCGAACCAGTGGTCGCGGGTCAGCGTCTCGCGTTGCGGAGCCAGTGCGTAGGACTGGAAAATTTATGTTTGCCAAACGCCCCGAACTCTGACACCCCGGCCCCTGGACCTGCCCCCTGTCGTCCGCACTTGATTTCTTGTTCCGCTTCACGGCGCTGTGCGTGGCTGCGTGCGTGGTCCGTAATTTCTTGCCGCTCCCCAGATAGCGCACCTGCCGGGCAAACGGGCCCGGACGTTCGAAAGGTGCCGCCGCGTGAGCATGGTCCGAGGATGGCGGCAGCACGCGCAGCAACGTGCAGCGACTGGCGGACAGCGAGCGCACGGAAGAGCTGGCGCGCATGCTGGGGGGCGTGGATGTGGGCAAGGAAGCGCGGGCGGCGGCGAGGAAGTTGCTGGCGGGCGCGCAGTAGGTTCGGTTGGCCCCTCGTGGCTCTTCTTCGCCTTGCGGTCATGGCTGTGCATTTGCCGCTTGGATCTTGGCCAGTCGACTGGCGGCGCGCGATGCGGAGGCTGGCAGGGATGGTGGCCGCTCGCGGCGCAACCGCGGCCCGTGCTTTGGGTGTTCGATCCACGCCTTTCCACCTGCAGCCGTCTTGCCCTGGGCGCGGCCGAGCCCCGCGCAGCACCGACGCCCCTCATTCGGGCCCCGGCCACCGCCCTCTGCATCACGCTCACCCCCGCCCTTGCGACCGCGCATCTTCCCTTTCCACCGCATCACGCCGCGCTGCACACCAGGACATCAAATTCGTCGCAACGTCTCGAACGGCTCCGGTTCCGAGTACCTCGCGGGCAAAGGCCCGGTACCCGGTGTGGTATTCCGAGAGTTTCTGGTTCATCAGAATCTGCGCCACCAGGTGCGGCGGCACGGCGGGGCGCGTGCTTCAACGCGCGCAGGGTTGCGCAGCGGCGCCCGCGGGGTGTGCGGGCGCGCGGCTAGCAACGGGGCGTGCGCGTCACCGGCGCGGTGGCCGGCGGGCAGCCGGTGTCGATCAGTGCCGCGCGCGGTGTGCGCTGCGGTGCGAGAGGGCGCTGAGGCTGCCAGTTGCCGATTCCGGCCAGATCGGCGGTGGAAGAACCCGTCGAAACCTTGCGCGTGCCTCCTCGCCAAGGTCGTGTCCCGACCGCATCGGCAAGGAGCTCGGCCTGCCGACATTTGGTCGGCCGGTCGACCTCCATACCCCCCGCGCCAGGTCGGCTCGCCAGTCCCGGCGGGAGGTCAGCAAGGACCGCTGCGATATCCTCCGCAAGGCCGACGCGGTCTATCTGGAAGCATCGCAGCGGGGCGTTCTTGGATGGCGGGCTGCAGCCGCTGTGATATTGCGGGCAGCGGCTTGTGCAGGGAGGCTGCCGACGGGGGCGCTTAAAGCGCGACAACAAGGCGCTGTTGAGTCGGAGGTGCGGGGCGAACCGCTCAGGAGCAGGCGCACACGGGCTGACCCGCCGCGCCCCGCCCGCGACCGCACCGGGCCCGTCCCAGCCCTCTCCGCGACGTGCGCAGCGGCAGGGCAGCTACGCGGAGGAGGGGCGCAGCGTCAACCACTTGAAGGCCGGCATCATCACAGCTGACCGCCTGCTGACGGTGTCGCCGGGTGCGTTGCGGCGCCTGCCAGGGGCCACTGCCAGGCGCGAGCCCCAGCCCCAGTTCGAGGGACGTGTCCCGGGATGAAAGCGGCATCTGACTCGAAACGCGGGGAAAGTGGCTGCGATTGCGGGCCGCCCTGTGTCACCTCCGTAATTCAACACTATAGCAGCGGCTGCAGCCTGGCTGCTGCATTCGCCACCGCCAGAGCTGCCGCACTCCCCTGTACCAGTTGGACAAGCTGGAAGGCACGTCGACTTCGCATCTGGCCCTGCTCGCCACAACGGGTCACCCCGCACCCGAGGCCAACACTCAGGACAGCGGCGAGTCAAGACCTACCTCGGCGGCTGGGGCATGGAGGGCCTGCTGGCCAGGCCGCGCTCCCGTGCTCAGCGCGATCGTCAACGGCATCGATACGCGGACACAAGGGCTCGACATCGTCGGCAGCTATCGCCTGCCCGACTTTGGCGCGGGCCGCTTCACCCTGACCGCGGGTTATAACATCAATGACACAAAAATTACCGACCGCCGGACCTTCAGCGGCTTCACCGCACAGCGCCTGTTCGCGCGGCCCGAAAGCTTCCGTCTGACCGACGGACAGCCGTCGAACAAGTTCAACCCGCCGATCGCCACGTGCCCCAGCGTGGATCCCGCCTCTGACGATTCGTGGCGGCCATCTATTCCTCGGTCCCTAGGCCGGAAGGCGGCCAACAAGGCGGCGCTGCAGAAGGCATGCTCGGGCTGCCGGTGGAATATTGTCGTCCCTGCTGGTTCTGGAGCGATCAGTATGACCTCAATATTCAGTGCACAGGGCGGATCGATGCCGAAAAGCAGGTGATACTCCGCAGGGGTGGGATTCGCCTCTCCATGTGTTCGCCGGTCATCCTGTATAAGGGCCCTATACAGGAGCAAATTCACGCCTTTTCGAGCAATCCCTCGTCGGCGATCCGCTTCTGCCATAGCTTCGGCGCGTTGACGTTGGACATTCTGGCCTTCGCTGTCCGCCACCGCGTGACGGTGACGGGGAAGTCGCTGACCTCGAACTGCGTAGATCTGCTGCATGCAGGTGCGGGTCGGGCCTGTCGGGCAAAATCAACGGGTGGCGCTTGCCATCGCGGGCCGTGTGGTTCATGCCATTTTTTTTACGGGGGAGGATTTCCTGATCGCACTCGACCTTGTCATTTGGGCAACAACGTGCCCCTGTGCATGGAACGATGTGCTTGGGAATGTACTGCAATGCGCGAGCTGGCTCCGGCTAGTTTGTGGTGTAGCCAGCGTGGGGAGCCAGCGACAAGTGCACCCACATGACATGCTGCTGCACGGGTTCTGTGAACATCCCCCTTGCCGCCCTGACGCCCTTGCTGTCCCGCAGGTGTCGCCCTGGATGATGAGCCAGGGGGTGCAGCTGGTGTGCCTGGGTACGGGCAGCCCTGACCTGGAGGTGCGCGGACCAACCGCAGCCGGGAGCCCACTGCGCGGCCGCCTGTTTTGCGGTTGCTGCTAGGGTGCGCCGCAGGCACTCACTCACTCACCCTGCGGCCCCCGGCAAGCTGAGGGGCGTTGAGTCACTAGGATGTGCATTCACGGCGTCGTGTCGACGTCGTCCAACATCGCCACACCGCTGCTGCCTTGGAGGGCAGGCGTTGCATCCACCCCTCGTCGCACCCTGCTTGACAACATGCATCACCGACGTCACCCCCTGTCACTCGCCCAGGCCGGCCTGCGGTGGCTGGAGGCGACCTACCCCCAGCAGGCGCGCGGCTGGGTGGGGTTCAACGTGGCGATGGTCACAAGATGACGGCAGCTGCCGACATCCTGCTGATGCCCAGCCGCTCGAGCCCTGCGGCCTCAACCAGCTCTGCGCCTTGCGCTACGGCCAGGTGTGGACGCGCAGTGACAGTGCGCCAGCAGGGCGCGCTGGGGTTGCGGGGTGCATTGACATGAGCGGCGCGCCGGCAGCCTGCGTGACGTGGACGGCGTGCGTGCGACTTTTGCTGCGCTCATGTCATTGCCCTGCTGAGCTTGCGGTTGGGCCTGTGATTGCAGGCGCTGGACCAATAATATAACGGGTGACGGTTCGTTCCGTCGACGGATCGATCGGCCATCTAGACCCCGATGCGCCACCCACCCGCCCTTCCCCGCCGCTTCTGCGTGCCCTTTTACCCGTCACGAGTTGCCGGTAGGCCCACCAGACTGGGGGCCTGTGGGACACAGTGATCGACTTCAATCCCTTCACACAGGTTCGCCCCTCAGGCCAGACAGCATGCGCCCGTCTCGACGCCCTGCGCGCCGCCCGCTGCCGTTGAACGCGAACAGCAAGGCAAGCACCAGGGCCACCTGCAAGACGGCCACCTGCAGTCGCTCGGTCCATTGCGGGCGTTGGGGATGACGGGATTCCATATCCGGCTTGAAGCAAGCTTCGTGCCGACCGGTTGCGTGACTTGCGTCGCCTTATCCCGGCGCAGGCATGACACGTCGGGCTGGCGCTTTCGACGGCATGCATTGAAATCTTGGTACATGCCCGCTCGCCATCGCTCGGGGCATGGAGCGGTGGCGCAATATCAGGGACCCAAGACCAACAATCGAGGAATATCGACAGATGACGGTCGCCGCCGTTGTTCCGACGGATGGTTCGTTGACGAGGACATATTTGAAGCGCAGTCGTATTGTTGGTGCGGTCGCGGTGCGTTTTCAGGATCACGAGCATGTGGAGCAGCAGGTCGCCGAAATCGCAGGCGTTCAATGTCTTCGGTCACGCAGCCTGTGAGCCTTGAGCAAATGCTTGCACCGCCGCACCAACACGAGGCGCTTGGCAGGCCGTGGGCTGCTGAATGGCCGGTAACATCGTAGTGATGCTCGACGCGCGCCTACGATGCCCTCACTCCCCGCAGCAGCGACGCGCTCGACGACCTACGCAGGAGCTTTTCCCGCCGACTTGTCGATGATCGAAGGCAACGGCGGTGGCTCGGCTCGCTGCATGATGGCCGAAATTCATCTTCCTCCTAAGTAATAAGGTAGATCAGGCGGGGGCTTTTACGGGGCTGTGTGGGGCCGCTGAGCGGTGAACCTGCGGGAACGAGCTGGGCGACGATCGTATCGACCGTTTCCATGCCACCTCCCGTTTTTGCGCAGGTCGATGACAGCGCGTCGCCCTGCGCGGCGATGGTCATCATCGCGCCGATGACGTCGCCGCCGGAGCGGCGGGGGCGGGGACCCGCCGGCCTGGATAGCAAGATGCACCTTGCTCGTGAGCGCTCACGTCTGCACGCCTGATCAGAGGTCAGGCGCCGGAAAGTGCAGAGCCCGGGACCCAGGCTAGAACTTTGGCTCGTCCATCAGCATGACAATCAAGGGCACGCGCCACGCGGGCTGCTGCGCAATGCTATATGTCCTGATAACAATACGTTTTCTGGTGTTTGGACGCGGCGCCCTTGCGCAGATGCCGAGACAACCCACAGCGCGCAGCCATTCTCGCCCGATTGTCTTGCGCTGAGGGCTGTTATGCGCGCGCTATTGGGACCACGGCCTTGCATGCGCGGCTGCCGCTCAACCGCTTGGAGTGGCAGATTGCAGGGTATGAGCATAACTGAGTGGCAGCAAGCAAGAGCGTTCGCCCGAAACGGGCGAGTTCTTTTCTTTTTTCTGCCTAGAAAGAAACAAACCAAAGAAAAAGGGCCTTCCCCGACGAAGCTAACGATTGAGCGGAGAGTGCGACGGGATTTTCCGACTCGCCATCCTGGCTCGGTCGGAAAACGCCGTACATCCATGTGCGGCGCCCTCGGGTCTGGAGCTGGTGCTCGGACCAATGACCCAAACGCCAGACCTCAGTGCCTTTGTCGTCCTCTATTGCACCCGACAAGGTGTCCTTTGACGCGGGAAAGGTGTGTCAAAGTTCTTGGCGGTCTCCAGTGGTTGGGGGTAGGGGCCAGGCGGAGCCGTGTCTACGCGCGGCGCCCTTCACCGAGCGTAGGCCGCGGCGGCCCCTAGCCGTAGCCCGGGCGATCTACCCCAACGACCATCGTGCGCCGGAGCAGCGTCGTATCTTCATAAAAACGCATGAAAAAGCTCAGCGAACTAGGTGCGCCGTGTACCATGATCGTAACCGGCAACGTATCGGCCCCAAACTCTACGTAGCGAATGGTATGCTGGTCGGCCTGGTAACGGAAAATGCGTTTGGTGCAGTGGACTGCGGCCGACTCGACCGCCCTGCTCCACACGATGCGTTTGGAGTGCAACATGCGCGGCACGCGGTTAGGCTTCTGGCCGGTCATTGCCTGCTTGTCACGGTGCTAGATGTGCGCTGCGGATCTCGAAGCGCTCGGCGCTCTGGCACCGATGTTCGGCCAAGCCCAGATCATGGAGCACCGCCGAAACCGTGATGAGCTCGCGATCTTCACCATCCCCCTGGACGCCGATCGGCAAATGCATGGGCAAAGCAGCGCTTCATGCCATGGTGAACAGCATTGGCGAGCTTGGCATGCGCTTTCTCGATCGCCTCGGCCACCAACTGTGGTGTTGGGAATCAAATGCCGGTGTGTGTGTGAGTTTGTCGGATCAGCTTCTCGGTGCCTCTGTCTTGACCTCACACTCGGTGTTAATCATGCCGTTATGAGGCGAGGTACCTATACCAAACCTATGCAAGAACGCATCAAAACCGGCGACGGGGGCATTATCCTCACCAGCGCCGAAGATTTGCTGAACTGGGCACGGCTGTCGTCACTATGGCCCATGGGCTTCGCGGCTGGCGGCAGTTGCGTTTTAAGTGGGAGCATGAAGCTATGTCGCTTAAAAGCGGCGATCAGGTAGAGATCATCACTTCCGGCAAACAAAAAACCTTCGGAAGACTGGTTGAAATTTGCCGTAACCGGCAAAGCAAAGGTCCATTATTCGGATGGATTGGCGCAACCTTCAAGCGAAGGCCAGATGATAGCCGAGGCAGCGGCTGCGAGGCATCACCTCGCATAGGGCGGGTTCAACCCGCCTTCCGCAAGGCGCGCGACACCACGCTCAACACATTGCATCACATGTTCAGGAGCGCCGTGGGGACCTGAAGGTTTTGCCCGCTGGGAAGGCCCCGAGGCAATGCGGACGCCAAGTCCGGTGTTGGTGCATTTCCACGGCGGAGGCTGGGCGCGAGGTATGCGCCCCGCCAGCTGGACTGGTTTTCGCCCCTATTTAGCCGCGGGATTTTCGGTGGTGACGGTTGAATATCGTCTCGCCGGACAGGCGCACGCTCCCGCCGCCGTTGAAGATGCGCGCTGCGCCCTGCGCTGGGTGGGCACACATGCCGCGTTGATTTGCATGGGCGTTGATAACCCCGGCCCAATGCTGTTTGCGATGACCAGCAAGCCGGGTAATTCCAACTGACCCGCAATTGGTGAGGTGTTGATATGCGGATATTGATGATGGGAGCTTTTCTGGCTGGCGCGATCAATGCGGTTGCCAGTGAAACCGATCCGGCACCACTTAATCCATCGGAAATGACGGGCAAGGAAATCGACGCCTATAACGAGGGAGCGTGCCTACCATGCCGCCTATATCCGAAGCGCGCCTGTATCA
Source organism: Scenedesmus quadricauda (assembly GCA_002317545.1). Lineage (NCBI taxonomy): Eukaryota > Viridiplantae > Chlorophyta > Chlorophyceae > Sphaeropleales > Scenedesmaceae > Scenedesmus > Scenedesmus quadricauda. Next base: position 6,497 of record NNCB01000280.1, on the reverse strand, counting down.
ACGAACACGTCGCTTTATTGAAACAGGGGTATTCCTGGCAACAGGGGCAGCTGGGCCGGATTTCGTCAAGAATTTCAGAGGGTGACGAAGACCCAGACCGGGCTTCCGAGGCGCAGGTGCCTCAGGTGTCAGCGCTTCAGTTGATCTCAGCAGCCTGCCAGTGGGCCAGGTGTCGCAGACTCGAGCCGGGACACAGCGCCTGTTGCCTCCACGCGATCAACGCGGCGTGCACAGTCCAGCAACTGGTCACTTGGAATAGAAGCGATGCAGCGCACGCTAGCGCCCTCGCATGGGATTTCCAGCTGCTGTTGCTCGAGGCGGTCTCGCGCCACACCTGCAAGGACAAGCGAGAAGCGTCTTAGAGGCAAGGCCAGCGAGTGACCGAACCCACCGCGTTGCTGCATGAGCGCGTGCATATGACGGCGGCGATGTACGGGTTTTTTTTGTGCCGTGTAGCTCGGCCAAGCCAGCCTTCCAGATGGTATCCAGCCAGCCTTCCGGCTGTTAGCCTGCTTACAAAACCCTAGGATCTCCACTGGAAATTTGCCTACCTGGAAGCACCGCAAATCTGTCCGCAAATATCAGGAAGTGCAGGAAAGGGGCGACAATCGCATCTTCCTCAACCGCTACAAGCTCGGTCGCACCTTCTCGCTGAGCGCGTCGCTGAAGTTTTGACGCGGTAAACGCGATTATCGTTATTTGAATCGTCATCCCTGCCTTCAGAATCAGGTCGGCAAGCGGATCCTGCAGATATTCTGCACCGCACGCTTCAGCGGCCGCGCGCCATAGACCGGATCATAGCCGACGCGGCCGAGCCATGCGCGCGCGGCATCGGTCAGGTCGAGCGTGACCTTGCGGTCTGCAAGCAGCTTCTGGACGCGCGCGACCTTGACGCGACTGGCCAATGGCCTGGAAGTAAGCCTGTTGCAATCCGAACGCACATGCCACACTTGTCAAGTGCCCAGCAGTCGACACTCGTGACAAAATTGGGCCTCGAAGGTTGCCCCCAGGCCTGAAGCTCGGCCGCAGCACCTGTGATGCTTCCTGCTGGCACAGTGGCCCTGTTGACGGACAACTGCAGTTGTCCCCGGGCATCCATGTCAGAAAAGGCCCAACGAGATCCTTTATCGGCCTGGCTCACCAGGCTGTTGGATCCTGGCGCGACGCCGTGTTGCCATATGCCGCGCATATACTCACCGACAAACTGCCGGGTCTAGTCAAGCCACCGTCTATGTCTGGAAGAAATCGGCCAGCGGGCGTTACGCATCCCTAAAAGGAACCAGCTAAGGGGGGTGCTAGGCAGCACGCTGCAAGTCGAAAACATGTTGTGCAAGTGGAAGCATGTACGCCACCTGTTAAGTTGATTATAATGCGCCCGGTGTAGTTTAGAAACTATGCTGCCGGAAGAGGGCAACGTGATAAGTACCAAATGCAGGTAACAAAGCGGATCAGAGCTCGATCGCGCCAAAACCGCCAACGCCTAGCTCACATGGTTGATAGTTGCCGGGAAATGCCCGGCGACGCAAAATGGGAGATCGTCATTGCGTGACTTGAAGTCATCGACATATCGAGCCCCGAGGGCTTGTGGCGCTTTTGCCTTGCATCTAGGACCGACGCCGAAACGCCGTCGCGAGTTCGGCGCGTGCGTCATAATCGGCTGCGGTGCCCTCTCGGGATGCTTCCGATGCCGCCCTCGCCGCGCACTGCATCGGTAATCAGACAACCTTGTTCCATCGGGCAGGATCATCCGGCGCACTGCCTCGGTGATGGCCCACGACCTCAGCGGTCGGCTCACCCAGCGGCGCCCACTGGCGGCCCATCTCTTGCTGAGGGTCTCGAGCTTCGCCTGCGCAGCATTCCCTCTGACGAGTTGCCGTTCACGGACGGGCCCGTCTGCAACCACAGGGAGCAGTTGTGAGGAGTGATTTTGCCTGCAAGGCGGTGCAAGGCAGAGGCTGCGCTGGCTGACGGACTTGATCACGCAAGCAGCTGCCGGCAGCTGCTGCGCGCCGTGTGTACAAGTTGATGCTGCACGCCCATGGAGCACCATAACGACGCCAGTGAAGGAGCGCGCGAGGCAGGTCCGTTCGAGCGAGGGAATGATCCGCCTGTGTCGGCCACTGGGTCGCCACGGCAAGGGGCGGTGCGCATGCCAATGTTAGGGCGGGTGCGCATATGGGTCGGCTTGCGAGGTCGACGAGGGCGGTGGCGGCGCGCCTTCGCTATTCTCGATCTTGAAGCCGACCGCGCGTTTGCATCTGGCGGAACCAGCTTTCGCCGGCCCGACACGCCCGCGCCACCGCCATCACCGAGATCATAGACGTCGCAGCCGCACACATCTCTGGTGCTCGCTCACCCAAGATGCCCATTCGCTCGGCACAGCTGCATGAGGAAGGGACACAGCCATTGAATCGTGGTTGTGATGCACGGCGGAGGAGGGGCCAGGGCGTTCGACATGCGGGCGCGCTGATCCAGAAGTAGCAGGTGGTCATGCCACCCTCCGCTCTCTACCTGAATTCGTTGCGCACCGTCCTTGCAGCCGACAGCCGAATTCCGATAGCAGCGCTCAAAAGGGCGAGCTTGAGGCCCATCATCACCGCCGAGACGTTTCCGAGTTCATCATAGATAGGAGCCGTCGCTCGACCATTCACCACGACATCGTCTTCCGGCCGCGCCAGCGCCATCGCTGCCAGCCCCCTGCGAGTCAAAAATGGTGGATTCCGCAAACGGCCTTGGGATTCGAAGTGAGCTCCTTGCCTCGCGCGCCCCATCAGCTTGTGCAATTCACCGGGTGACACGGTTTGGGTTGGGAGACGCGTTTTGGGTCGATTAGAATTGACTTGTATCGAGACACGCTTATAGTATCGCGTCAAGCGGTCGGATGGTTTGTTTCAAGACACGAGAGCGCCCGGTGGCAATGTTGAAATGCAGAGCGCCGCCGAGCTGCTGCGATGCACACGAGTTAAGCTGGCGTCGGCAACCAACAGGCAGGCAATCAGGGATGTACAACTTAAGTGAGATGATGCACACATGTCGTATACCTGACGTTGAGTCAGAGGCGCCAAACTACCACTTGACTTGCATGTTCTGTGCATCCCCGCCAACTCATGGTGTTCGGGCTCCATACGTTGCAGTCGTGGTGACAGCCATCACATCGCCACCGCTGCTTTTTGACACGTGCATACTTCAAGTGATGCATGTGGGTTACCAGTGTGGTTTCGTTTCTATCGCCATCAATGATGGCGACAGGGCCAGTGATGCAAGATGGCACGACGAATGCGCCGAGGGCAGCAGGGCAGCGGGATGCCGGGGCCGCCCGCCCAGGTGCTCGACAGTCTGCTCTCCTGATAGCGCACTTCAATTCCGCGTCGGGCGGTGGCTTTCATGGGGCAATAGGCATTGACCAAAAAGGGCCAAAGCTGAACAAAGAGGGTTCCACCGCTGAGGCAGTGCGATCGATTCGGTCAAACTGCTCGACATCGGCACCCCGACCACCAACCTCGGCGCCATGACCTGTCCGCTGGCGCGCAGTTTCGCGGGCTGGGCGCAATATGCGGTGAAGCCGGCGGCACGCAAATATTTCGGTCAGGACGTCGTGAAGATCGAAACCTTTGGCACCTATAGCTGTCGCAACATCTATGGCGGCCGGTCGGGCCGCCTGTCGCAGCACGCCTATTCCAACGCAGTCGATGTGTCGGGGTTGTGCGCGCCGCTTCCCGTGTTTCAAACCGGAGACAGTTGATCCGGAGCATTGACGGCATACCGATCGACAGCTGCAACAGTTCCTTTTGTGACCGCAGAACTACTTGGCTCGACAATGGTGAATTCTTGGTTAGTGAAGCCTAGCGATTCACCGCCGAGAGGATGAAGTAAGCGATGCTAAGTTGGATTGAGCCGTTTGACAGCAGCTCTGGCGAGCCAGCGAAACAGCACCGATACCTCGTGGAAGTTGAAAGCGTGACCACGATCGCCCCGCCAGAAGAAGGAATGAATGCCGGTAGCGGTTTCATCAAGGCCCGGCGAGAACGATATGCTGCAATTTGATACTTGTGTTTTCAAAAGTATGGAAGAAGTATATACGATTCCTGGACACAGCATGTTTGTTCGCACGTTTAACATCAGCTGCGACCGTGCGCCTGGGCGCCGGTAAGCGTGTTTGCCGCAGGTGCAGAGACCTGCCATGCTCTGAGGCAGGGGCGCGCACCGAGCAACTGCGCAAGCCACCTGCCCTGCAGTCGAGGACTGGCCCACGAGACCCTTGCACCAACACCAGACCACAACGCGGTCCCTGCGCAGCGCAGCTGCTCACCAGCCTCCAGCTTCTGCTCGAATTCAAGCAGCACATCTGTCGGCACGGGCGGCGGCAGCTCGGCCGCTTCTGCAGCGGCGGCGGCCGCATCGCCGGCCTCCGCCGGTGCGTCGGCACAGCCGCGAGCATGTCCGTCGTCGGATGCAGCAAATGCGGCGAAGGCGGCTCCACATCTTCGTCGCTGAAGGTGTCGAGCAGCGGCGCGCCGTTGAGCAGCTGTTGACCCAGATGAGAGCCCTGCTGCTCGGCGCCGGTCGCGACGCGGAGCGGTCGCGGCGCACGGGGCAGGCGCGGCGCGCTGGCTGGGCGGCGCCATGATGGCACTAAGATTGTCGTCTGGCAAGCATTTTTGGCGCCAGAGGAGCCTGGAAGGGACGAGGCCGTCGGAAACCCAGCTTCCAGGCGTGGTTGGGCAACGCCTTTGTCCAGACCACCTCAAGGGTGCTATAGCTTTTGACTCGTTCAGCCCATTCCCACTCGGCCTCTGTAGGGAGGCGGAAGCTAGGGGCGTAGAACATACCTTCCTTGCTACGGTAGTCGTTGTAGACATTGGAGCGCCATTGGCAAAAGTACTGCGCGGCGAGCCAGGACTCCACGACGGGGTTCTCAAAGGCGGGGTGCATGTAGTAGTACTCTACCATGAGTCCTGTTCGGCAGTGGCACCAGGAATCGAGGATGCCCTCCTGGATTGATCCCTACTTTAGTACCCTTTTCGAGTCTTCCATGACCTCAAGTCGTCATCCGTCCGAGATCGTGTTACCTTGTTCAGACGCAGCTTGGAGGCCTGGGCTCGGTATGCACTCCTGGGCATAGGCCAAGCAATGGGGATGCGCGCCAGCATGGTCAACCCGCGCGGCGGGCTGCGCGCAACTTAAACTTTCAGGCGGCCTTGCTGGCCGGTGGACCGAACAACCAACCAGCGACCCCGAAGGCCGCCAGCGCGCCACCGAACTGCGCCGCAACAAAAGCCGGAACATGCGCGGGTGCAATCCCGGCGAAACTGTCGGTCAAGCTGCGCGCAATGGCGATGGCCGGATTGGCAAAGCTGGTCGACGAGGTGAACCAATAGGCCGCGGTGAATAAGCTCAAGCGCCGGGGCCATGGAGTGGGTAGGGGTCCAACGGTGCTTGATGTCTTAGGGTGATCAGTGTGATCATAGCAGCTTGGTGCTGTTCCATCCCGGATAACCGGAGGGGGCGAGATGGGGCTGGTGTGTGGTGCGTTGGAAGCCGCGGCGTCCGGCGCAGACGCACGCAATTGAGTTGGGCAGGATTGACATGAGGCCGTGGGATGTTGCGGACGCACGGCGGGTGGACATGTTCGTGGCGCAGCGCGGCTCGCATACACGGTACCGCCGCCTGACGCTCGCCGCGCACACAGGCGGCCGCGACATGGCGCGAGCGCTCAAGCAGCCGCGCCACTTGGTCATGCGACTCCCCTCCACGCACACTAAACCCTAAACCCTGCTGCGGTGCTCGCGCCCAACGTCCACAATATCGCGATCGACGGCAGCTTTGACGACGCGCAGGCGATGGTGAAGCAGCTGTTCGGCGACAAGGAAGCGCGCGCGCAGGTCAATCTGTCGGCGAGTAACAGCACGCAACTGGGCGCCGTCGACTGGGCGGCCGCGTTGAGGACGTCAATATGCCCCGGTGATCGACCTGGGTCGGTCCTGGCCGCTTCCTGCGCTGCTGCAGGGCGCGCGGCCGCGGGCGAGGCGGCGGGCGCGGGGGTGCCGGCGGGCGGGAGGTGCAACTTCTCGGGGGTGGAGATCCGCCGGGCGGTGAGCTGCGTGACGCGAGAAGCGCGCGGTCGCTTCCCTTGGGGGTGAGGGTGGCGGAGGCAGGTGAGTGGGTGCATCGGCCTGAGCTGATGGTGGCGGCTGGATAAGGCAGGGGGCGATGCCATTTCACCGCGGCGGCGGTCGACGCGCTCGCCTACCAGGTGGCACGCGCCACGACGCCGGCCACAAAAGTCGCGCATCGATGCCGCCAGCTGCCTGCTGCATGCGTCCGAAGCGGCGGTGCAGGTGGCGCTGGAAGCGATCCAGGCGCTTGGCGGCAACGGCTACATCAACGAGTTCGACACTGGCCGCATCCTGCGCGACGCCAAGCTCTATGCCATCGGTGCCGGTACGAATGAAATCCGCCGCATGCTGATCGGCCGCGAGTTGTTCAACGGCAATCAC
>NNCB01000279.1:0-20688 GCA_002317545.1 Scenedesmus quadricauda | reverse complement strand
CAGCCACGTAGCACCAAACAGCGTGCAACCCTCCCCCCCCACACACACAAGAACACACTTCAACCACTCTCACCCCCTCCCCCACACACCATCACACCATCAGCACCCACTCATCCTCCATCTGCAAAACTCTCACTCTCGTGCACGACACGCGTGCGTCCGTGATCGCGTGCGTCCACTCGTCGAGCTCGCCCTTCGTGGGCAGCTCGCCAAGATCAAGCAGGTAGCGACCTCAAACGTCGTACTGCTCGGCGAGCTGCTCGATCGGGTAGCCCCGGTACTCGAGGATGCCCTTGTCGCCGTCGATGTAGGTGATGCGGCTGATCACGCGGCGGTGTTGATGTAGCGGCGGCCGGTCGTAGGTGTCAGCGGGGGCCGAGTGTGGGTGCGGCCGGTCAGGGAGAGATTGTGGAAGGCCGAAGGAGCGAAGCTCTGAAGCCCGCTGCAAGCATAAGTCAGAGTTCATGCACAAAGGGTCTGCGAACGGGACCACGCCCATAGTGTGGGCGACCGCGACAGGCGCCGGGGGTGCCGGGCGGGGCTCACCCCGGGTCGTATGTGCGGAGGCCTGCGCCGTCGCCGCCGGCGGTGATCTTCTTCAGTGCGGCAGCGGGTATGGTGCTGCCCTCGCGTGATCTCGACCTGTGGACACAGTGAACGCGATCCGGGGGCGGACTGGTTGCGCGGGACGTTGCAAGTCGGCGTGGGCGCTCACAGCCGTCGGCCTCAAGTGCGCTGATGTGGCGGGCGGGTGCCGAAACCTCATCTAGCTCCGGACGGTGAATAACATACCTCCCTCGGATCGATTTGCGAGGGTTTGAGCGGTAATACCACCGCTGCGGGGGCCGTAGCGCGTGCTTGGGCAGCTGCGGCAAGCGGCGCCCTTTGCGGCGGGCGGGCGGCGCGCCGCCTTGCGGCAGATTGCGCACCGTGTACTTCTGCCGCCCTTCGTCGGCGACGATAGCCTCGCCGAAGGCCCCGATGTCGGCGGCGGGTTGCTGATCCGCAATGATGGCCGCTTCCAATATATATTCGCCGCGGGCGCGCTCGACGAACGCGCCGAAGGCCGCTGGGAATCACGCGGCGATATGGTGTGCCTGACCACCGATCCGAAACCGGTGCCACCGACGATGGAAAAAGGCCCGCTCGGCGAGATCGACGGCGCAGTGCTGTCGAACATGCCGGCTAGTCAAGGCGTATGTCTTGTGTGCGTACCGTCTACGATCACTGATTGCTCAACAGTTCTTTCAGACATCGGCCGAAAAGGCGAACGTCCTAGCCACGCAGGAATCTTGCAGCGGGAGCAGGGTCAAGATGGCATCCTCGATTTCGTAGGCGTAGAGACCAACCTCGCGCATATATGCGGGTTGCCACTGCCTTGCTCAGATCGGGCTGCCAGGTTCAGCCTTCCGGTACCTCAACTTACCATCTTCCGAAAACGCCTGGTAAGCACCACTTTCCTGGCCATTTGTAAACATACGGGTGTGGCTTACAGTACCGTTTTCATAATAATAAGTAGCTTTACCGTCTCTACTTCCATCTTTAAAGTGCTCGACATTATGGATACCGCCGCACAAGCTACTCATCAGGAGCGCTTTACCTCGCCATCAAGGAGTCTCCTTTCTTATTCAATTTGATAGCGCTCGTTCTTCCACGTAGGATATACCATCAAAAGCACATCAACACCGCATGACTATTGCACACCTGCCGCCACTGACGCCAGGCGAGCCAGTGGAAGGAAGCCATCACCCGGCTCACCGAGCAGGGGAAAGTACAGCGCTGGGGCATCAGCGTGAACCGCTGGGAGCCCGACAACTCCCTCGAAACGCTCAAAACCGGGCTCATCGACGCCGTGCAGGTGCATCTATAATATTTGTCAGACTCCGCGGGCTGCGCTGCCGCTCGCCACCGCATGCATGAGCAGCCACCAGGCGCCACCCGCGCCAGGCTGCCATCTTGAACGATGATGCCAGAAGATCACGTGTTGAGGGGAGTGCCGCCGTAGGGTGCGGGTCTGACCCGTGTAGAAAGAGGCATCCTGGTTTGCACACCAACGCAGTGGACAGCAGGCATGGGCGAGGTTGGGGGTTGACTTCCGCGCAGGTGGAGTCATGACCATCAAAACGGGGTAAGTTGGATAAGGCCACAGGTTTTGGAATTTGCTGTGGGCACTGCGCAGAGCGGTTTGACGAGAGGAAGACACGTGTCTGCAGATTGCACACATGACATGCACGCGCAGACACAACACACACATATCACCCACCCAACAACACACGAAAGTGGCTGCACACCTCACTGGCCAGGAACACGTAGGACGGCCCAACCTCCGCAGGCTGCCCCGGGCGCTTCATTGGTGCCTCGTCCTTCCACTCCTCAATCTTCTCCTCTGCATAGCAGCTAAGGTACGGAGGTCTCAGGTGCTTCCAGGCCTTCGAGTGCTCCTAAACAAATATCGGGATGAGGAATTAAATTCCCTCATCCCGATAAGCCAAAACAAGTATCAGATTACTGGTCTTTAGCGCCTATATTCAATTTAAAGCCTGCGTAAATATTACGGCCCATTCCTGATCCCCGACGCCTGCCCGGCCTGCGCTTCGGCACATCCGCCACCATGCCGCACACACCGGTCGCCACTTCAGATGGCTGGCCCGGGCGCTTGAGCAACGTATTGCACCGAACTGCGCGACCTCGTCAGCATCGAAACTGGCCGGAATCAAAGGCGTCCATACCGGCCCGGGCGCCACCGCGTTGACGCGGATGCCGCGCTCGGCCAGCGATTGCGCCAGGGAGCGCGTCATGGCGCACCTGCGACGCATAGCGATCAGTTTTCATGGCCGCGGGGCTGCATCAGGACGACGCACGATCGGCAGGGTGTGTGGCGGCGGGAGTGCCAGGTTCGAATCAAAGTCGACACAGCGCTGGTGGCTGAGTGATCGCGGTCGGCCACTAGTGCCTGCCGAGGTGCTTGGCGGGCTGCAGGGCGATGAAGGCGAGCCACAAGGTGCGGATCGGCTGGCCGACCGCGCTGCTCGGCCTGTTCGTGTCGTGCGGTCGTGACCAGCAAGAGCCCCTGTTGCCTGCCCTGATTCCTGTGTGTCCTGGTAGCGGTGTAGCGGTTGCTCGCATCCCTGTGATGCATAAAGCATATGGTGCTGCCACTTACCGGAGCAATATAAAGGGAGTAGGTCGCTCCCGGGGGAATAGCCAAACTAAGGTTACTGGCTATTGTTGTGTAGTTTGTGGCGCCAAGAGATACTACATTGGCTGTACTGGACAATAGAGTCCAGCCTGCATTAGAAGTGTTGGCTCCCGGTACTAATTTAATGTCGGGCCGGTATAAATACTCCCAGGCCGTTAGCCTCAGGGGGTTTACAGAGGCGGCCCCCGGAAACGCGACAACCCACGCTCATGTCTCAACGGATCTGTCATCTAGGCCACCTGCACGGCACCTACCAGTTCTTTATCACCTTAAAGATGATGGCTGCCCGGCGCCGCACGCAGCTGCACATTGCAAAGATGGCGGACACTTACCGCCGTCGGCGCAAGTGGCGCGAACCTGGAGCCTGCACAGACCCCAGTACTGTACAATACACACCAGCACCTCCCTACCTACTCCGGCCCACTTCATTCTGTAGACCAACACGCACCTGATGGCACCACCACATGAACCCCTCCCACATCCCGCCACATCCCAGCCCCCTGTTGCTGCTGCTCTTACACACACACACACACACACACACACACACACACACACACACACTCTCGTAAACTCGGTGACACTGGTGGTTTCCGCGTCCGCGAAAACCAGCCCATTCAAGGCAAAGGGAACACCATTGAGCGTCGCGCTGCAGGAAAAGGTGAACTGATATTTGGCCGTCGCCGGGGGTGATGAGGCCGATATCCATGGTGTTGGAATCTTCGGTACCGCCGATATTATAGAGTTGGCGAGCCCATCCTCAAAATGCTGCCGGCCGGTTTGTCCTGAGCATTCAGCCTTGCCATCCTGAGCAATCTGAAGCAATGCGGCTAAGCAGCGGTTGTAAGGGGCAAGGCCTGGTACGCCCTGCCGCGGCCGAATGCAGCCATGGCAGCGCCTCACCTGCGCCATCCAGAAGTATCGGACACACGTTGTTATGATGGGCGGCACGCGCGGAAAGGGTTTTTGTGCGGTGCCGGTATTTGTGTGTGTGTGTGTGTGTGTGGCGTGTGTGTGTGTGCGTGTGTGTGTGAGATGGAGCCAGTGAACTGGGGCACAGAGATTAGGACACGAGCAAAAGGCAGCGGCTCCACAAACGTATTGGCGTGCGTGTGGGCACCACACAGATGAGTGCCTGAGCTGCAGAGGAGGGTACCCAAACTTCCGATGCGTATCTTAAAGGAGGAGTGAAGCTTCGTCGTCGTGGGCGTAGGTACGTACTTTGAAGGAAATCTCATCGTGCTCATTCCAAAACCCCAAACCCGATGCACAGATCCAGCAACTCCGCGACAGCAGATCCCGCCCAGACTCGTAAAAAAGCTCCTTTCCCCCAGTCAACCGACCAACCTGACCCGCGCCGACGTCAGGTTGTGCATTGGCTTAGGGCAACGTATAGTAGTAGCAAATCGGTTCTACATACAATTAAGGGTACTTTTTATACAAAAAGTTTTACCACAGAAGGTTCGCCCGACTCACCCTGAAGGATGGTGCGTGAGCACCTCCAGGCGCGCATCGTCGCGCTGATGATCCTGGTAGTGCTGCTGGCGCAGTTGGCCACGTTTGGCGTGGTCACCGTGGCCACGGAGCGCGCGGTCGGCAGCCGCCTGCAGCAGGAGCTGCGCGTGGGGCGCTCTGGGAGCAAGAGTTCGCACGAAGTATCGTGCCGACGCAAGCTGCGGCGCGGTCCGTTGGGCCATGCGCGCGTGCGCGCGAGCGCCGAAGGCTGGCGCATCAACGGCCAGAAGATATGGACCACCGGCGCGCATTTCTCGCACGTCATGCTCGCGCTCATCCGCACCGAGGAAGGCAGCGAGCGCAACGCGGGGCTGAGCCAACTCCTCATCGATCTCGACACGCCGGGGATCACCATCCGCCCGATCATCGATATGGCGGGGCATCATGATTTCAACGAAGTCTTCTTCGACGATTGACGTCGTTGACCAGCATGTCAGTACCGAGTCATACGCCACCTCGTTCAGCCCATGGCAGAACTGATGGGGGCGCCCGCGAGGCAGCTGCATGTGAATGGGGCCGGCGAGGCCGGACACATCTTTTGAAGGCGCCGGCCAACACCGTCTGGATATCGACCGCGATACGGAACAGCGCGGAACTGACATAAATGCACGGTTAACCGCACTGCATGAGCGAGAATTTTCCGCCAAGTTCGTAGCTGACGAGATCGTCCGCGTCATATTGCCGCCCTTCGGCGGGAATGCCGGTATTGGGTGAAAGAAAGTTAAAGCCCCCCGGACGAAAGCCTTGCGCGACCGTCACATACACCAGCCCATCGCCCAGCTTGTACGAGCTGTTGAACCGCCAGACGCTGCCCTTTTCGCGGACAGCATAAGGCACTTACGGAATTCTTCGGGCAAAGGCGTCGTACGCCCAAAGCCATTCGCGTCTCGGGCATCCGGACCGAACCATTGGTCGATCGCGTGAAAGTGGACGGCCAGAATGTCGAAATAGCGGTGGAGATTGGGAAGTGGGACTGGCGGTTGAAGAGGGGGACGATCAGCCACGGGTTTGAGGGAGTCAAGTTCAGCAAGTACGCTCCAGCGAAGACCTATGCAAACAGGTACGTCGCTTGTATTGAAAAGGGGGCTCATAGGCGTTAATTACCGTGCGTGTATAGATGGGACCGAGTCGACTCTTGTTGGCTGGAGTGAGGCAGCGCAGGCAGCCGCTGGTGAACGCGGTTGGCAACAGTGCGGGGTGTGCATTTGGGGACCGAAAACACTGTGATTTAGGCCTGCGACTCCAGTGCGGCTTCACCCGGAGCGGCCGATGCCGGATTCCCCTCCGTAATGAGGCCACCTTGTCCTGGTTGTTGCATGATGAGTTGCACATGGTTGATGCAACGGGTGAGGCAGGACACGTGGTTTGTGATGCTGCAAAAGCAGTTCGAGATCCGCGACAGGATTGCCGAACTTGGCGAGGGCGAGGCACGGCTCTCGACGTTGCTGGCGGCGCTTCCGGTCGGCGTGGCGTTTATCAATCGCGATGGAACGACTTTGCTCTCCAATCCGGCTTTTCGGCTGCCCTGCCGTCGCGGCTGAAAACAGGCTTCTGCGTCGCGGCGTTTAGCGCGCCCGACACGTGAATTGGCAGCTAGCACGGCTGATGCGCAAGGGTTGCGGCCTGCTGTGACGTCGCTGAGCGGGCGGCGACGGCGCGGGTAGATCTCGCATCGCACGATCCCGGGCGAAGCGCCCACAACGCCAGGTGGAATCGCCCTTCTTACGGTTCGAGCTTCGGCGTCAGACTGCGCGTGCCCTCGGGCGAGATGCAGATCGACTTGCGCACCGACCGATGCGTCGACCAGGGCTCATCGCTTGATCGCGCTTTGCCGTCGGCGCGGTCGACGAAACGGTAGCGCCCGCTTCCGTCAGCCTGCTCGATAGTTGCCGAGATGTCGCGGATTTCTTGATCTCCTCTCGTCCATTTGCCCGGCCATCGCCCTGTCGCGGCGGATGAGCTTGGCGAGGATCATCACGTCCGCCTTGCTCTGGTGGTTGAAGATGAAGACGCAGGGGCGCGAGGACCAGAGATGCTTTTCGTGCTCGGCCTCCAGCTCGACCCCGGTGATCGCGGGCGAAATCACCGAAGTCACTATTGCAGTGACCATCACTCAGCCGTGACACCGGCTCACAATCAAAATGGCACGCGGTACCAAGCCCTGGTACTTGTCAGCAGCAGTTCGCGCGGTGCACGTTGATATACGGAAGCAGCTGCTGCATTGCCGAAGAAACGCAATTCACTTGCGCGCAAGCAGTTCACCCGTGCCCTGAGTAGCCGGGGCGGTACGAGAGCGATTGGTTACACTAGCCAGCGCGACAAGAGCGGGCAGGCGCGCACATGGCGCTCCTGACGTCGCTCGCCGCTGCCTCCGGGCGCATCCTTGGTCAGGAGATGTGGATGTGGCCCCACACATGATGCGGCGGCCGTCGGGCAGATGGTTGCTTTTCGGCCGGCTCGGGCATTTTTGTGGGCGCTGCACGACGTGGGGTCGTCACAAGTCGCAATCAATGCCCATTCGGGTCAAGTGGCAACGCAGATGGCAGCGAACAAAGCTTCTGTGTCGCTAATGTGTGTGAATCGATACTGCTGATGCACGGCCTTCAACTGCGAGAATGCCCGTCGGCACGCATGCCCATGTGCTTGCGCGCCAACCAGCGCACCCTGGGCTCGTGCCTCAGGATCCCCGCGCCACCCGCGGGCGGCTTTGTCTGTGGGGCGCTCTCGGACGCTGATTCATCTCCAGATCGTGCCTTGCTGCTCTTCCGCGCCTTGCGCTCCTTGGAGGCGTGGCGGTTCTCGTGCGGCAGTTGGGGAGCTTCACGAGCTCTTCAAACAGGGCCGACTCGGTTCTGAGTACTTTGACATGCCGGTCAAGCGCTACCTTGGTGCGCGCTTCAGCGCCGTTCTGAGGTTTTTGGCGGCGTGGCAGCCTCGTTCGTGACGTTCGTAGTGGGGGTAATGGCCTTCGTAGGGGCGGGGGTACGTTTTGTACTCTTCGATGCGGTGACGCCTCGACTTCGATTTCGATTGATCGGCAGGTAAGCGTTCCATTCGTCGCCGTTGATTATGGCCCAGGGCCAGCAAGCAAAGCAGGATGAGCAAACAAGGCCCTCACCTTGAGATCGACGTAGATCATGCCAAAGCGCTCGGTGTAGGCCTGGCGCCACTCAAAGTTGACCCTGAGGCACAATAATTTCTGGCCGAAGATTGAAACCTGGGACGCAGGTAGGCAATAGCATAAGCCAGCAAATCCTCTTTACTTTCTTCCAGTTTCTTTTCGATCTGTATGCTTTTGCTTTGCACAATCGTACCGCCTACAAGCACCATATAGTTTACATAAGCCTGCGTTTCATTATCAATGATGCTGGCCACATCCGCAACGATCTATTTAAGTGGCAGATTCGTCATAAACATGATAAAGACCAACTACAATCTATTGGTTTTCAGCTACATGATTCCAAAGAACAAATTGTCATGGTCAGTCATGTATGTCGATACTGCTTGAATATCCACAATTTATCAAAGGCGAACCAGCTGTCGAACAGAGCAAGGGGATCGTCCGTCATGCGCGCGGTCATAATGTGCCGCGCGCATATGGTCGAGCGGCATATGCGAAACTTGATCTCTTGCGGCGCATTCCCACATCGACGCGCAATCGGGCCTTCACGGCCAGTCACTTATCGGGCTACAGGAGCATGATGGCCGATCCCTATTCCACCCTGGGCGTTGCGAAGAGTGCAAGCGAAGCGGAGATCAAGTCCGCCTACCGCAAGCTCGCCAAGGAACTGCACCCCGAAGCCGTTCACGCCGTGCTGCTGACGTGAAATGGAGGTAGATAAAGCCAACGGAAACGATGTGCTTTTCGAGGAATTGGGCAACAATTCTCCCTCTTTGGCAGGTCTGCTATTGGAAACCATTTACAAGAAAGACAAGCGTATCGTGAAGCATATCGGGGCAAAGAGCTTCGGAGCCAGGGTCCGGGCCAGGCTCTACGGTTGAGGATTCAGGTCAGTGGCGCCAAGCCCTCGCAATCCTGAACAACCACCCACCTTGCGGCCGTCGGCGCTGTAGCGGCTGTCCAGCCAGACCAGCGTCTTGCGCAGGCCGTCACCGTGCGAACAGCCGTCGACTGGCCGATGGCTCGCCCACCCATGGCCCTTCTCGTTCTGGAACAGCGCGGGGCCAGCTGGTTAGCATCGCGCCTCGATATGCCGACGCAGACGAGTTCCATATATCTGACCACGGCACAGTCTGGCCAGGGCACATCTTGTACCGAGGCATTTTTGTGATCAGTCAAGGACTTGGTTGCGCTGCACGATCTGAGCATCCGGATTTCATGATTCCACTTCCGGATCTCAAAGAAGTCGAGCCTTCCACTGACCGGCGCTTGCATGGTGATCTCGGCGAACTCAGATTCGGGTCAGTCGTGAGCCTGTCACGGAATGCGGAGGGGAGAGGTATCGCAAGGGGAATGGCGTTGAGGTCAACGCGCAAGCCGGGTGCAACCGGCACCCGATTGTGGCTTGTCCCGGGCGGGAAATCTTGACGCGCGAGGCGTGCGCGTGCACCTGGCGGTGCAGGCAACCGAGCGATCGATGATGTCGACCGGCGCGATGCTGTGGGGCGGTGCGGCGTACAACAACGGCATCGTCCCCTATAAAAATTACATCTTCGGCGAAGCCTATACGCGCACCGGCGAACCCGCGTGCATCCTCTCGCCCTCGTCGCGGCTGACCGCCGAGGAATTGTACATGGAGGTGCCCTACTCGCCGAAACCAGACTTCGTCGGCCATGAAGCCGTACTGGAACACCATCCCTGGGGTGGCATGTCACGTCGTGCGTGTCAACGGGTTCATCTTCTAGATTCTGCATGTTGTTTTGTAGGTGTATGAATGTGTGTGTGTGTGTGTGTGTGTGTGTGTGTGTGCACACGCGCATGCAAGCCTGTGCATTTGTGTGTGCAAGCGAGTCAGCAGCATGGCGTTATCGGGTGGGACACCACATGCTTCATGCCACAGTGCCGTTTCCGCAATGCTGCTAGCACAGCATCAGAGCCTTCAGCTCATGCAACGTCATGCCATGCCCACAGCCCCACTGCAAAATCGCCAACCCCCCCTGCCGCCTGCTGGCCCAAAACGCAACCTGCCCCTCAGCTTGGAAAGGCGGTGCTTTCCCCTACGAAGCGGAATGCCTGTCCGTAAAGGGATAGCCGCACTTACCATCCAACATCGAGATCTTCGGACCTGGGCGCCCAGTACCCGCGCGGTACAGTCACGATCTTGGCGTGGGCCAGCAGGTGCTTGTGGCCGGACTTGTCTGGCCGCGGCGCCGCCCTTGATCCGTGGGCGAACTCGCCCTGGCCGTACCCAGGTCGCGATCGACATGGCTCGTTGTAGCGTCAGGTCGCGTCGTATGAGAGGGTTTGGGTTGAGGGGGAAAGAGTACCATGGATATGTCGAACGCATGTTTTGTGCTGAGGATGGCGCGACGGCCTCGGCCGCGTGCTGCCGTCGAGCCTGCATGGTGGCTCCTCGATACGCGCCAGCCAAGGCGCCCCAGCGCCTGCTGCATTTTCTTTTCCTGCAGCATCCTGCGTGCCGTGGCCGTGGCGTCCCAAAGCTGCTGGAGCCGAAAGCCCTGCAAGCAAGGCATCAGTGACAAGGCAACAGTTGCAAAGCCTCTCACGTCATCCAGAGCTTGACCAGCGGCCCCAGCTCCCTGAACAGGGTGTCTGCGTAGTACACAAAGGCGTCCGGAAGGCGGTGCCCTCGGCGTGGAAGCCCTTGATGGTGTCCTGCAGCCCCTGGGGCAGGTCCCTAGGGACAGGGGGTCCGGCATGGATATGCATTCAGAGCAAGCAAGCTCAGGGCTGCTTCACACGCGCGGCAGCAACGCCATCTCGCTTGCGCACAGCAGTTCAAATGCTGCCAAGCTCTCCTCCTCCTGCAGCCAGCCAGCCAGTCGCCCCGTCACAGCCCGACAGGCTCCTCATCCACCACATATCACCACCCGCCTCTGCTGCTCTGCTCCCGACACACAACCCCCCTCTCGCATGCACCGCTGTGTGAGGGCGCCCTGAAGCCGCGCTCCGCGACCGGTCGTGCAGCTGTACGACCAGCATCGAGAATCATTTCGATGCCGTTCTTCATGGCATCTATCCTCTCGCGTGATTGCGTAGACTTTACGCATCTGGTGTTGAGAGGGCGTCCGAAACCACACATTAAGGGAATTGTGGCCGGTTGCGGACTGACAGCTATCACAGGGGGTTGGCGGGGATCCGTTCCCAGGTTGGCACAGCGCAATTTTGAATTGGTCACGGTGCGCGCATGATGCTCGCAAGAGGCGCATGCTGGGCTGCCGCGTCTGTGCATGGGAGCAGGGTGCAAGGCACGGTCAGCCAACAGCAACGTTTCTGCATTGTTTGCTGTTCCTGTCAAACCGACGCAGCACCACACATCCACTGTAGCAGCTGCTTGAACACGCCCAGTGTGCATAGCATGCACACAATATGTGTGTGTCCACACCCCACCTGCGCATGCTTGCGCACACACACCAACCTGTATTGTCTTCACCCCCAGACTTCTTCATCATCGCCACATCCCCCTGCCAGCGGTCGTTGATCGTGCAATACGCGGCAGCTATGCGCCCCACATCGGTCGTTTGGGAACGCCGGAACAAGCCCAAAAGCGGCCATTGTTTAGCTCAGCGGTAACGGGGGCTATTGGGTGGAAAGCAAAATGGTACCCTGTTGGGATGGCAAACCTGCCCTGGGGTTGTCTTAACCGAGATTCCAAGTTACGCTCTCACTGTCACGGCTGGTAATCGCGTCGCTGCAAGCCTGCGGCTGCGATTGACACCGCTTAAGCGACGGCTGCATTCACATGCACAGCCACGCTGCCGCGCCAATGGTCCTGCCAGGCTCACAAAAGTATCCCAGATGGAGGGACCATTGCCGTCTTCGCTCCAAGCACGCTCTATCTGATAGCTTGTGGGCTGCCCCAGATGATTTTCTTGAACAGAATCGATTTGCAGGTCAATTGGTATTTGATTGGAGATAATCGATAAGTGGGTTCTTGCGTGGCTTCCAGCTGGCTGGCCTGGCTGCCATTATTCCAATAGTAGTTGTAATTGTTTTGATAAGGGCTGTAGAGGATGATGGAAGCAGCTTCATGGCAGAGTGTAGTATCTGTACGAAATCCGGCATGAATTACCGTGTCGATCATCTGCCGGGGTAGCACACGGCAGAGCCCCAAGAATTCCAGCTTAGCCATTTCTGCCGCGCATCGCCCCCCAGTCCGAGAGACGTGGCGATCCTGTTTTGTTGTAGTTGTGGTCGGTCCAAACAGCGTTCACGTTATTGTACACGTGTTGGTGACCTTTTGTATGCAATCACCTTTCATAGACTGGCAGAAGCTCGCGCTTGGACCGACGGTGACCGTTAAGCTGTTCTTCACCATGCAGCAAGGATCATACTGGAAATCCCGTGTTTAGCAAACAGGTCTAGCTGATCCTGGGTGTGGGGTTGGTATCTGCAGCAAGATCGTGGCGCATATATCTACATCGCTGAGCCGGAAGCGTCCGAAGAACGCCAGCAGGAACGGAGGTTCGCCATGAGCTTCCCGAACAGCACGCGCGCTGCGCCAATGACGTTCGACAGACTGCAGCTTTGCGTGACTGCATGCGCCTAGCATACGCACGTTCTTCAGCAACCGTATGTAATGCTGATCCAAACGATATCTGCTCGGGTCGATCGCATATATAGCGGCCAAGATAATCGTGTTTCCAGTGTGGTGCATATCATGGCTAGAGGCCGTTCCTTTGTCCAAGTAATCCAGTTGCACGTGACTCGTACATGGTCTCTTTCCGCTCCTGTGACCATCCTGGTGTTGTCGGTCGGGGTGAGCATTGTGCTGGCTTTTTGATGGCGCTCAGCTTGCACCTCCTCTTTGCCTTTGTTGCGACCGATTATTCCAGCATACGCTCGAGCTCGTGTAAGACACTATTTCACCAATCAGGTAGCTGCAAGCTGAAACACTGTGCTGAAGCAATCGCGTTGGCTGCTGGAGCAGCAGCTGCTGTGCAGCTCATCCTGAGATCGCCTGATGCCAATCACCAGCCGTTGAGCATATGGGAACATTCATGTATGCTTCAGCATCCGAACACTGATAATTACGCAACGTCAAGCAGCAACGCCCGGTAATCCTAGACAGACACTGCCAGCGCACGAGGCCGCGCAAAACTCAACACAGGTTTCTTGGGTTTTGCAGTTTGCCTCGAACAGCGCGTCGCGAAGCGCCGAGGCGCGACCAGCGCACTGCAGGGTGCACCTTGCCGGGAGCAAAGATCGTGATGCGCATAGGCGGAACTCCGCGCGGCGGCGGCGCCAGGCCGTCAATCGGAACTCAATATACCTCTATCGTCCGATCACCTAGCGCGATCGCTGGATAGCGATGGGTCAGCTTGCGATGCGGCGCAGCGATTGCGCGCGCCCGGGTCGGTCGATGGGGGCGACGCGGCCGCTGCGAAGAATAGCGGATGGGAAAGACAACATTGCGAAGTGGATTTCGGGTTTGATGCTAAAGTGGTTGCCGGAAAATTTAACTGTGAAGGCTGGACCGTATTCGCTGATCTGAAAGCCGGGGAATTTACCTACACCAGAAGCACTGATCCTGTTACCTGGGAAACAACCGGACATAGCTTAAGGCCACGCTGCGACATGCACTCTCATGGGCGTCCTCGTGTGCAGTGGCGCTGAAGGTGTGAAATGCAGTCCGAGACATCGTCGTAGCATGACTTTCCCAGCTGGTGCTAGTTTGGTGCAATTACGCTGGTCTATCAAGGAACTTATCGTCAGGCGATTGTGAGGAACTATGATTAACGCATGGGTGCTCAAGAGTCACGCAGTTAGCGCTCGAGCACTGACGTGCCAACCCGTTGCTCTCGCCCTGTGCTTGTAGCTCT
This sequence comes from Scenedesmus quadricauda, assembly GCA_002317545.1. Taxonomy (NCBI): domain Eukaryota; kingdom Viridiplantae; phylum Chlorophyta; class Chlorophyceae; order Sphaeropleales; family Scenedesmaceae; genus Scenedesmus; species Scenedesmus quadricauda. The sequence goes on along the minus strand of NNCB01000279.1, from coordinate 7,013 downwards.
TTGGCCCCCCCATCGGGACGGCGTGGTGGTGGTTTTCGAGCTGGTTCTGATCCTGGTGAGTGCACAAACAGCACTGTGCCAACCTGCCTGGTCTGCAATGTCCTTGCCGCTTGCGCGTAGGGAAAATCGCTTAGCATGGCGCATGCGCATGCGCATAGGTGCATGCATGATCGCTGCGGCGACTAGCTGGGACCTTCAAGCCCCCTACCGCACGCCTGGTACGGCTTTGCTCAACATCAATTGGGGGATGGTGCTCACGCCTTCCTGAAACCGGTCACGAACGAACAAGGGTGCGTACGCGCTTGTGCCTGGGAAGCGGACATAGCAGCGCGGCATGATCAGGCTGTGCGGATGTCGGCTTGGCCTTGAGCCTAGGCGCGCAGGCGATTGCCATGCGTCGCTGCATGACAGCCCCACTGCATGACTTGCGCTGGGATGAACATGCCTGCTCCAGCCTCACATGAATGCACGCTTGGAAACACACATGTCTTACACTGCAGGCGAGTCTCATTCAGCACTGCCGACGTGGATTCTACCCTTTTTCAATGGGCTTGGACTCGGCCAGCGCTCTGTTGGCGGCTTTTTGCAGGTCTTCAGCTGGGATCAAGCGGCGTAGGGTGATGCGTGACAGGCTGGGTCATATTGGAGATCGGCTGAGCTACCGACTCTAGGCAGCTGGCGCCGGTGCAGGCGGCGATCAGGGCGCTCGTCACCAGAGCGGCTAGCGCTGGCTTCAGCGGCTTGATCACGCGGGTGATCTGGTCTTCGCGCTCCTTGCGGTGCGGGTCGAACATGTCGGCGACCTTGCCCTTCGTCGCTTCGTCGAGCTTCGCGATCTGGTCGCTTTCGACGCCGGTCTTGATCGACAACATCATGTCCGACTGACCGCCGAACTCGCCCATCAGCGTCTTGAACATCTTGCCGTAAAGATTGTCGACCATTCGATGCGCGGCGGGCACCGCCCTAGCTGCCTGCTGAGCGTCAGGCGTCGCATCTGTAAAACCGTGCAATCATTCATACCTGCGGTACAAGTGTATAGCATTGCACGAAGTGAAGCCATAGTGAGTGACGGTCGGATTTATGAGTGCGCCGCGTAAATCCCGGATCGGACCGCAAGCGAGCTGTCGCGACGGCGTAGCGAAAGGCAGATCCCGCCAATTGCATCGTGCGCCGCGCGCTTTCGAGTTTGCCCTGCGCCTCGATCTTCCGGACAGCGGCCAAGACATCGATCGGCTCGATCTCCTGGATGGGCATCTTTCCAATGCTGTGGTCGAGAAGCTGCGCGATGAGCACATCGCGCGGTCGATTCGGTGGCCAAGTGGCCTCTGCGCCCTGTTCACAGTCGTCACTGTCATAACATGGGTCCTGAGGTGAGCAGGCGGGCTCAGCTCGCACGCAGTGACGCCACAGCCGGCCGCGTCCAAGTCTGGCCCGTCCCTGCTGCGCGTGCTGCGTCCGCACCGTGTGGCCAGGCCCTTGCTGGTAGCAGCTGCGAATTGTTGACGATCTGATGTAGCGACATGGCATTCTTGCAACTCCGGCCTCGCCGGAGGTTGGGCGAACAACAAAGTTCTATCCCGAAATCCTCGTAAGTTGCTGATTGTTCATCCGCACAGCTCCGGCCCCAACACGAAGTTCTATCCTGAACTCATTGACGCCCCGAACGACACGGGAAACAAAGCTCTATCCCGACAATAAAGGCTTTCTAATCAAATGGTTACGGAAGACCCCTTGCTACTGTAGGGTCTGCAGGGACTACATGCATGTTGAGATTCTGAAACACAGCACGATATTTGCTACGCCGGCTATCTGGCTTTATGACAACGACCTTCTGCGCACCCGGCCGCGTTTCAGCTTCGGCGCGCTTTGCATATTCCTCTATGTCGGTGCCGAGGTGTCGATCGGCTCGCTGGTCGTCAATTATCTGATGCAGCCTGGGGTCATGGCTTTGCCGGAACAGGCAGCGGGGAAATTGATCGGACTATATTGGGGCGGCGCGATCGATCGGGTTCTTTTTTGTGCCAGCCGCGATCACGGTGTACGCACGTGAGCGACTCAGCTCTTTGCGAGGGCATGGGTGCAAGTGGCACTTGCTGCCTCTGAAGCGCAAAGAGCGGGTGCGTTGCTACACGCTGGTCCGCCGCGGGCTGACCAGCATCCGCGACATCAGCCGCTTCCGAACAAGATGCGCCACGACCGATCGCCTGCCGCCGCTCGCAAGGTCGCGCGTTCGGGCGGGCCTGTTCCTCGTGTTCATCATGATCGAGATGGTGTCGTGGGTCTACGACGTCAACGAGTGGCCGCTGCGCAGGGACGGCAAGCGGCTCAAGGCGGGCTGGCCTCGGCGCCGCGGTCTCGATCCTCGGGGGCCTCGCGCTGATAGGCGCAGCCGAATGACGGCATGCGGCCACGACCGCCTGCTACCTCAACCTGTTCTTCATCACATGGCCATCGTGGTCGGGCTCGCTGCGCGTGGGCGCGCGACGTCGCGCAGGTGGATGGCAAGTGGGCGGTGACGAAGGCGGTGATGAGCCGTAGTGCGCGTGTGTTGATGGAAGGTGCGGTGCGCGTGCCGGGCGACGCCTTCTGATCGCCGCGCCGGCACGCACGCAGTGCGTTAGATGCCTTCGGCCTTGAGCGCGGCCTGCACGCCGGCATCGTTGCGCACGCGTGTATGTGCGCGAATGGGTGCGTGGCAGCAGGGCGTGGGTGATCGCTAAGAAGGGGTTCGCCGTCATTGGCACACAGTGAAGGGTCTCGTCAGTACACGTTCAAAACTCTGAGGCTTATCGATCTGTAAACTGTACGTTTCCAGCCAGACATTCACATACAATGTCAGATCGCTGGGCTTCTTCCTGGTTTCGGTGCCTACCAGGAGAAGTCCTGGGCGACATCCCAATCTTCGGCGGCAACCGACGCGGCGGACAGCAGCGACCGCACGCGGCTACGGTGACACCAGCAACGCCGCGGCGACATGGCGAACGACAGCGGTCCTCGATACCGGCCGGACGCGTTCAACTAAGCTCGCGACTGGCAGCCATGTACAAGGCCATGGTGTTCACAAATTGGGAGGTGCGTTGACTCGGTTGGGATTTGCAAGGCCTCTCGGAGGCCGGTCGGAGTCGTCAACAAAGCAAGGTGTATAGCCAGTAGCTCGGGTTACTGTCCTTCCGGACGCGGGCTGGTTGAACGCCACTGCGAATGACGAAGCGCGGTCAGATATCCGTGCATGCCGATGGCCGTTGCTGCCGCCGACGCCGCCCTGTGTGCCGCCTTGCCGTGCTGCAGGTGTCGTCCAGCCTGCCAGATTTGAGCTGGGCACGGGGTGACCAGCACCTGGGTGACCATGGGCGCAAAGTGAGTCACAGCCGGGACGAATCCTCCTCGACATGGGGAATCGTGGAACCTGGCGCGTCAGCGCCCGGCGCGGCCTGTCACTGCCTCGCATCAACCTCTACCCACTCCTAACTCCACTCCCCATCATGAATCCTTGGGGCTTGAGTTGCGCCAGATGGGGCGAGCAGTCATCGTTGATTTGCCTTAACGCGCTCCTACGAAATCCGCGTGTCCAGGTGGTTCTGCGAAGACGCTGACCTGGGTGAGTCGGTGGTGGCGCCTGATCTCAGCGGTGCTAACCAGACGTACAACCTAACCGGAATTACGGATGCCCGCCGTCCGCTGGCCAACCAGTCTCCTTACCTGGTCAATGCGGGACTATACTACAGCCGCTCCGGAGTCGGGCTGGCAAATGGTGTGCTGCAGTAACAGTGGTCCTTCGAACAGCGGAGCTGGCCAGCTGACCAGGAACACGTCCCGAAGAACAGCCGCACCGGCGACAGGCCAGTGACATGTGAGGCGCAAGCGAAAGCGCTTCCTCATCGATGCACGAACCGCCACGGGCGCAGTTGATGATGCGCACGCCACTGTCTTCCACTGTCGCAACTTGCATGACGCAGCGATGCAGCACAATGCAGCCCCTGAACTTGAATCAGCTGTCTGGTGAGTCAAGGCCACAGCGCTGAGCTCTTCCAATGTGGTTAGTACCTCTGTCAATCTTGATGGAGTGAGCGACTGCGGATATCAGCGTGATATAAGTTGATGTTTTTGATAAATTGTCTTTGGAGAGGCACTTAAAAGCTTGCCAATCTACTTTGGACGCGCAGCCCGCTTGGGCTGTGACGCGACCCTTGATCCTGTCGCCGGTGTCCTCCGGCGCTGAGCCACTCCAACGCACGAGGTTTGAGTAAATAATGCGGGCAATCATCAGGCTGGGGATGGGTTCGGCAGCTAAGCAGGCTATGCGTGTGCACCTTTGCTCTGACTGGTGCCACGCCTGCCACTTCAGCCGTGGGCAGCATAGCATATGATGAAGGCTAACGCCGGCGCAGCCGAGGATTATTTGTCTTGCTGAAAGCGACGGGACCGAGCATCGCGTCGAGGCGCCTGTCGACCACACCGTGATGGAGGCTGCGCGGGCGCGGGCCGCTCTGGCGCTCCTCCTGGCGGCCGCGCTGCTTTTGGGCATGGCGGCACCCTCGGCGGCGGAGTGCAAGCCGCTGGGCCTTCTGACCTTCACAATGTCGGCGTGAAGGACTGCAGCCGCTTCCAGGCCCTGAAGGACGGCACCGCAAACTGCCAGACCCAAGAGGCCAGGTCTGCCCAGGCAGCAGCGGCGGCGCGGCGGCGCAGCGCGTGGCGGGCAGCATGCAGGACGCAGCGAAAGGCCTACTCTGTGTTGCTGCCGGCGGCCGCCTTGAGCGCTCTCTTCAGCCGGTCTCCATTGAAGTGTTTTACTGTTTTTTTAACCAGGGACAAGGCGTTCATCCCCACCCGACGCGGTTAGTAATTCATTGGCGATCTGGCATTCGTGCAACACCTTGCGAACCAAGGTTAATGGCGGGTTACCGCAGAATTCCAAAGTACGAGAACACCGTATCGTTGAATACGGTGAACACCATCAGCGCCAGGACCAGGGCAAAGCCGAAGCGATACCCTATTTCCTGCACCCGCATGCTGAGCGGGCGAGCGCACGGCCTCAACGAGATAGTACATTACGTGGCCGCTCAGTCACCGACACCCACACTGATGGCGAACCCCGGCACGTGCTATTCGCCGCCGCCCGAGGGGCGGCGCACCACCTCGCAGGAGGCGGCTGCTCCTACACAGCTCAGTACACCTGGTGAGGGTCACGATCGGCCCGTGGTTGGCCAGCACATGGGTTGCTGGCATGCATCTGCTGCATGCTGTGGCAGCGGTGCTGTCGTGGTGCGCAGGCTCATCGAAATCTGGATGGCTTTCCGGCGGTGCTCCTCTCCATCCTTATCGTCGCCATTCTCGGCTCTGCGGCACGGCGCTCATCTTGCCTCGCCACATCATTGTGCACGCGCTGCCGCTGCTTCGACCGACCCCCAACGGGCCTAGCTACCGGCCCCTGCGCGTCCCTACGCTTCATCAGCGCTGCCGGCGGCTACCAGAACCGGCGGACGGCGCATGCGCCAGCGCCAGCTGCTGCGACAAGCATCCGGGGCCAGCACCGTCGGTGATCGGCAGACTCGCAAAATGCCGCGATGCCTAACAACCTGTTCAACTTGCCAACTCGCAAATTTTCTCTGGAGCGACTGCCAATATGGGTTGTTACCGGTCCTATCTTCGGTCATATTATTCTGGTTGCCTCTAGGGCGCGCTGCAACTGGGCATGTGATTGTGACTGGGCGGCCTGGTGCGTGTACCTAGCCGCTCACCATTGCTGACTTTGGGCGTATGTGTGGTGCGAGTGCCACTCTGATTGGTTATCAACCCCGCAAAAGGCGATTTTATGACGACAATCTGCATCTAGTGAATGCCGTCCATTGGCGCTCCGGTATACCACACTGCAGGCACTGCACCCATCGCTTCCTTTCACTTGGGAGCATCAAGACCTCGGCCCCTCGTATATCACAGGGTACCTAGAACCTGTGTGCAGGCGCACAACTCTGTTGCAGTTCCAGCCAGCGAGCGGCATGCGCCTGCATCCATCACGAGGCACGCAAGTTCCGCGATCGCCCTGCGTGAGGCTGCGCTAGGCTCGCTTATCCCCTGCTTTGTCGCTGGCCCGAATCAAGCACACTGGCGACGCTGTCCAAATTGGACTGCCAACGTAGGCCTTCTTGTTTCTATTGCCGTTCAAGATTTTTTTCTATATTTTTCCTGCAAAGGACTTTTTGTTGTGCACACGTATTCCTAGGACCAAGCGCGGCGATCATGCAAGAGTGGCTCGCCGCTCCACCCAGAAGCAAAACGTCTCCCTGCAAGCGACCGAGTGGCCGACTTCGTGCCCGGTCCAGATGCACCACGAGCACTATGCAGTAAGATTTCAATGTGTATCTTTCCTGGTCTTACTTGCAAAAGTTGGGCTGGGATTGTGGGTGGCACCACGTGGTGCAATCACTACCAGCACCAACGCAGGCTTTACCCAACAATGGGGCGGTTCTTCTGACAATATAAATTTTACCGATATTGGAGGAGCAACCGGTACGAGCTATACCACACCTACTTTAACGAATACAAGTTACTTTAAAGTTACCGTTAAAAACAGTGACGGGGCAACCTGTATGACAAGCAGCGATACGGTTACCGTATTACATCCGCAGATTACCCAAACTGTTCCTGCGGAAAGATGTGGCCCGGCGGTGTGCGTGTGCCCTGGACTCGATTGGGTCGTGGACGAACAGTGTTGCCAGCCGGGCGCCTGATACGCCTCCGCACGCGCTGCAATACGCTGTGCCTCACATCATCATGCCCATGACATCGGATAGACCAGAGCTGACACGACGGGCGACCATCATCGTCGCCCTTGGTGTAACGGGTGTGTTTGACGGCGCCGACCTCGTCTTTCAGCCAAGCTGCGATCTTCGTGCGAATGTTGCGCGTGTGCCGTTTGAGGTCGGTCGGCACACAGGCGAACAGCATCATGCTGCAAAGGCGAAGGCCAAAGCGGCCCTTCGCGGCCTTCAAGTAGCTCAGGCTTCCGGAGG
>NNCB01000278.1:0-20699 GCA_002317545.1 Scenedesmus quadricauda | reverse complement strand
GCCACGCCCGTCGTGCCCGCGCACCCGCCGCGCCGCCCGCTGCCCGCGCGCCGCCGCAGCTTCGGCCTGCCCGCGCACCGGTGCAGGCGACGGCGGCCTCAGCGACGGCCGCCGCGGCGAGGCTGTCGTGCCCCGAGGGGCGCGCGGGCACGTGCGAAACGGTCCGCGGCGCAGCCCCACCTCGGACTTCGACCTCTGAGGCGCGTTTTACCCAGCCCCTACCTGGAGCGCCGCGCTTTCTGGTGGATGGGCGTTCTCGCGGTGCCTCGCCGGGTCAACAACGTCAGGTTTGCGTCTGGCAAAAATGGGGGTTGGCTGCGCGGTCAGCCTTGTATCTTGTTGCTCTGCCTTGTCGGCGCCGAGCACGGCCCGCGGAGGGCCGGCCGCGCACGGGGCCTGTCCACTGCTCTTATTGATCGCACCATGGCGCGTCAGGCGCACCGGCGCCAGGGTGAAACTGCTCAGACCCGGGCCGGCCGCTCCTATGCACACCTCATCCGTTCGTTCGCGGCCGGGCGGGCGGGCGCGCGTGCGGCAGCGCGGCGTGCGTGTGGTGGCGCGGTGTGCGCCGCGTCACGTGGCCACGCCATGGCAGACTCCTTGATATGCAAGGGCGCGGTGCACGAGGGCGATTGCACGCAACACACACACACACACATACACGTGCGCGCAAAGCTGATGCCCCGCACAGCCGCTCTGCGCCGCACCGTGCGGCCCGGCCGCCGCCCGGCACCGGCTTCGGTTGTCGTCGCATGATGATTGCAAACATGGGCGGCCTGGGTGCTGCAGCCCCTGTGATATGATGATTTGGAGCGGATTTTCCTGATCGAGTTTAGGATTTGGAAGGAATTCCTGTTGTGTCCGTTCTGTCCGTCCGCACGTCTCAATGTGGTATGCCCCAGCATTCTCGGTCGCAGCTAGCACCGCGCCGCCCTTGCCTTCTGGCGTGTTGACACCATTCGCCTCTTCCCCGCGCCTGCCCGCCTTACGTCCGATGAACCATGCCGCGCTCTGCCCTTTTCGTCCAGAGGTCCGCAATCCGCGCCTTTCCCTACACGCGGTCGCAAGGCTGTCCAGAGTCAAGACAGACTCTTTCCTTGCGCGCCCGCGCCGATTTTGCCACGCCCGTGCCAACGGCAACAATGCGAAAGCGATCATGACCAATCCGCGGGCGCACGCCCAAGAAACCAAAGCGCCGCTTGCCCGTAGGGTTCGGATGGGGTTGAAACGCTTTTTCGGGCCGTGGGGCATGTTCGTCCGCGGCTTCATCAAGCATCCGGTCATGGTGGGATCGATCGTTCCGTCGTCGCCGACGCTGATCCGGCATATGCTGAAACCCGATGGTCATGCTGTTCGTCGATATGGCCCCGCCCCCTGCCTGCCCACCTTGCTGGTTGTCGCGATCTGTGAGTGCGCAAGGAGCAACAGCGCCGCCCCGTCGGCGGCCGCGCGCCGTCCTCCGCTTGAGTGCGCCGCGCGGGCGCGCATCTGTCATCTGTGGGAGAGCGCCCGTGGCGCCGCGATCCGTCCAGCAGGGCGCCGTGCGCCCCGCCGGCCCCGCCGCCCGCCCACCATAATCGCCACCACCCATGCCGTCATCCGTGTGTCTGCGTTGTGCTGGACGCAGGCCAGGGGATGTCTGCCTCGTGCTGCAGCACCTAGATGGGTTGCTGGGCGAGGAAGGCGCGGGCGATTTCCTCGGTGGTGAGGCGGCCGACCAGCCGCAGGGTCTTAAGTGGCATCAGCTGATGGCTACACACACACGCCGTGGAGGCACGTTACATGACGGATCAGCAGCCGCAGCAGTTCAAGGTGCCACGGGCCACCTGGCTCGACACGCACCAGAGCCGCTGTCAGGCGTGCTCGGTACCGCTTCAGCCATGTTGCTGCAGCTCCGATCGGTGCCGCTGCTGCACCGGTTTCCGCAGCGAGGTAGTTCACGATTATCCGATCGCCGAAGCGATATTTCCCGCAGATCAGTCGGCATAACAGTTCGTCATAGAGCGTGTCCCGCTTGTTGGCGCTCATCGCTCGAGCCTCGCGCTCGCTATTCGGACGTTGGAGTCACGCCTGCCGCACGCGGAGCCGCCCCCGCTGACATAAGCGCTCGTCACGCTGCTGCCCGCCTCGCACCCGCTGCTGCCTCTGCCCGTCTGGGCTCAACGAATACCTCTGCGGCCGCCGCCGCTGCCTCCGCTTCTGCATCCTGCGGCGTCGCCGCGTTGGCCGCTGCCGGCGCAGCCGAGGCCGCGGCCTGCAGCTGCGCCGCCGTTAGCTGCATCTGCTGCGCCCGCGCCTGCAGGCGCTGCAGCAGGCTGGACTCCAGGGCCTGGCGAAGTAACAAAATACTAAGTAAGAGGTTATGAGCGAGAGTCAGTATCTGGTTTAGCGCGCCTGCGTCCTTAAGGTGAGGCGTGGAAGTGCTAGCATTCTACAGGCGGACCGCGAGGCCAGCGGTCTGTCTGTGTGCAATCGGGGCGCCGGTGCGAGTGCATGCAGCCGATCGTCCCCAGTCCATCCGCATAACAGCGCCTGAAGAAGGCCGCGGATGCCGCCGCAACGTCTCGACGATTTCCCAGCAGCCGCAGTCCGCGTCTGCAGCGCCTCCGGTATCCTCCCCCCAGCCGCCGCCGCGCCGGCGCCGTGCCCCAGCCCCGCGCCGCTGCGCCCGCGGCCGCCGCCGCGCGCGGCTGAGGGCGGTTGCGGCAGCGTGATGCTGGTCGGGGCGGGCCCCAGCATCTGGGTCGACCAGGGGGTGAGACAGCGCATGGCGCAGCCGCTTGGCGGCCGAGGCGGCGCCGGCGCCAGGAAAAACGGCGGCGATGCCGCCGCTGCCGCGTCTATGCGCGAGCAGGTTGATGTCCAGCCCAGGGCGGCCGCGATGCGCTCGTTGGCCGACTTCCTCCAGCGCCCAGCGCACGACCATGTCACGGGCCAGTCCGCGCCCGCCGTCGGGCGAGCGGGCGAATGCGGTGATGGTGGGGACCATGCGTGTTTCCTTCTGGCGTGCAGCAATCAACCGGAGTGCCAACCACGACGCGTAGTGGAGGCTGGGATCGACAGCATCGGATGTGCGGGCAAGCGGATGCAGTCGCGTGTCACGCGCGGTGAGTGCTGTCGCGGGGCCGTCGGCAATGCCTCGGAGTGGGCAAAAGCGCGCGCGCTGATCGTGGCGGCTGGTCCGTAATCGTGTGCAAACCGCCGGCAACCAAACCGAGCTAGGCCAGCCCTCAATTTCCTGTTGCCGGCGCAGCTGCATGCGTGCATTAGCGAGCGTGCTGCGTGCCGCACATGTACGCAGGGGCGCAGGCACAACAAACCACACACACACAGGCACACACACACACACTGGCGGGCGCGCGCGCGCACACAGCACAACGCATCCGTGTTCGCATCACCTGCGAGGTGATCAGCCCATGCCCACCTTGAGGAATGTCGCATCCCTCAGGGGCCCCGCCAGACCACCACCCTCATCATCGCTGCTGCTGCGCTGCCGCCGCTAGAACACGACTCATCACGTTCATGCTCCTGCTCGTCCTCCTCAACACACGACAGGCCAAAGTCGTCGATGCCCGCGTTGACCCGGTCAAACATGGCCGCCACGCGCTCGTGCGGCATCGCTGCCACTGTCGCCGCGCGCGCCGCCGCCAGCAGCGCGCGCCCCGCGGACGGCGGGTCGCGCACCGACACGATATCGGCGGTGGCGCCGCGCCGTGCCTCCGCAGGCGCTGGCGGCGCTCGGCTCGTGCCTTTTTGGCGTCCGATATGGCAGGGGCCCAAACGCGCAGGGATGCTGCGGCTTCAGCGCAGCCGCTACAGCCTCGCGGCCCTCCCCGCGGTTCAAGAGTGTCCTGGGGCTGTGCACCCCTGGCAGTGCCGCCCGCCGCCGCCGCGGCTGCTGCGGCTGCTGCTGCTGCTGCTGCTGCTGTAGCGGCTGCTGCTGATGTTGTGTTCTCCTGTGCGCCAGCAGCTCCAACTGCTGCAGCAGCGCTGGCAGGCGCGTCCCGAGGGATTGGCCTGTCAGGGCAAGGTCGGTTGCCGACACTGTCTGCAGGTGTATTTGCTGCTGCTGTTGCTGCTGCTGCTGCTGCTGATGCTGCTGCTGCTGCTGCTGCTGGGCTGTGGTGTGTGCTGCCACCCCGGGTCCTGCGCCCTCTGCTGGCAGGGCCTGGGCCGTCCCCACGATTTGAGCAGGCGCAGCATCCCCGTAGCCAGGGTGTGATGCGGTGCACCTTGTGGTGGCGGATGGGAGCGCGCCCGCTGCCTCTGCATCACCTCGCACGACCCCCTCCGCAGGCGCCCCACTTTGATACACTCGGTCGCGCTGCTGGTGCTGCGTTCTGTGGAGGCGCCGGTGCCATGCGAGAGGCAGGTCAGACGGGAAGCCCTGGGGCTTGCGGGGCGGCTCGGGCGGCATAGCGGCGGCAGCATGCTACAGCCAGGTCCTGCGCCTCTTTGGTATCCAGCACTTTGGCGTCATCAATATTTACCGCGGGAATATTCAGTTTTTGTAATTCCTGTTTAATACTCCTGCCAAATTTGGTTTGGCGCACCAGGATCGCAATATCTTCAGGCGACCGGCTGCGGAAGCTGTCTTGATAGGCCACCCACCAAAACCATGCACCTCCACAGTACTCCCCCTGCTGCGCATGTCCGGCACAGTCCCGACGACCTCTCGGAGACCTGGCGCGATGCGCACAGGTTCCCGCTCGGCGGGCCTACACGCCTGCCGCGGCATGACCGAGGCCGATGCGCTCGCGCGACGGTCAGCGGGACAAGGAGACGTTCCTCGGAGATTGCGACCGGCGGTGCTCTGGCACGTGATCTATCGTGCGGACAACAGCACGCGGTCTTCGGCATGGTTGATGATGTAGACAGCTGTTCGAAATCAGCCGGCGGGTTCACGCGTGCACGGCCTATATTATATTGCAAATTTTTCACAATGGTTGGGCATGGTCATATCGGCAACGTCTCATTTACACGCGGAGAAAGCTAAGCTGCGTTTTCAAGCCTTCAATCCGGCATTGTGCTCATCGCCGTCACGATCCTGCAGGGATAGCCGTCATAAAGCGTCAGCGTTGATAAAAATTATCTGCGCGTTTGTTGCAGCAGGGTTGCACTGTAGTGCACTTCGTCCGCTTCCAGCTGGGGCGACGCGCCGGCCTTCGCAGGGCAGCAAGCGTGGCCGACGCCCCCTCAAATGGAGGGCCCAGACGCCATGGCGCCGAGTTCAACTGCTGGGCTGGGCCCAGCGAGAGTTGCGATCCTTCGCTGATGGCGTGCTTCGATGCATGTTCCCGACCGTGTCATGGCGCCTCTCCCTGCCAAACGTGCGGCTCGCCGACGGCGCATCGTATCACCTGATGCAAACACAATACCGTCGCACCGACGCAGATCTTGCACGACTTGATCAGAGCTGGACTGCGCCTGCACGCTGTGCACGGCCTGCGCGCGCCGGGCCGTCGCGCCGCAGATCAAGCCGCGCAAGCCCGCGCCGGCCGGCGCCGCCGCGGCCGCGGCCGCGGCGTTTGCAGTAGGGGATGAAGTGCTGTACCTGAGGACCGGCCTGCTGCAGCGCGCCACTGTGCGGCAGATCGACCGCAGCGTGCACCCTCCGCAGGTGGGCGCGGCAGGATCCGAGCTCCTGCCTGCATGCCGCGCTATCGCCCGATGCAACGGCGCATTGGCGGGGGAGGGGGGGGCGGCATGCGTCAGCGTCCGCGACACCGCTATGGCCTTAGTCGCGCTACTGTGGAAGCTACGGGCGTGTCCCCTCCCTAGCCTGTCGATGCGGCCTGTCCTGACGCAGCATGCAAGGCCGATCGGCTGCCTTCTGGGTCAGTTCCTCGTCATGCACCAATGCATGGGGGCGGGGGCCGACCAGGCTCATTTCGCCCCGCAGCACGTTGAGCAATTGCGGCAGTTCATCGATGGAGCTGCGGCGCAGGAAGGCGCCAAGACGGGTTACTCGAGCATCGTTCTTTTGCGCCTGACGCACATCGCCGCCATCTACGGTGCCTCTCACGCGCGGGCCCAGCAGAATTCGATGAGAAACATCCGAACCAGTGACGAGAGGCGCTGACAGCACCCCGGCTGCTGCATCCTGCCTTGCTCGGGCTGCCTGCGCTTTCGAGGGCCCACACCGTCCGGCCTGCCGGCGCCGCGTCCTGCGGCGCTTGGCCGGAGTGCCTGTCCTTGGTGCTGCGGCGGCGTCGGGCGCGCCGCGCAGCGGCGGTTGTGCCCGGCGGCGTGCGCCGAGTTGGAGGAGCGGCTCACCCAAGCGTGGCTCGAGGCGCACGGCGCCGTCAGGGCGGCCGTGCTGACGAGGACTGGGTGTATCGAGGGGATGCATCTGGGTGGTTCGAGCTGCAAGATCCGCTGCTGCGCAGCAACTGCCTGTTGTTTGCAATTGTATCCACTTGTTTCCTTGTGGATCCGGGACACAAATGTCTTGATCTGCTGCCCAGCAGCTGGCCTGCAGCTTGTCTGCGGCGGCTGGCGTTGCAACCATCATGTTTCCCCCCATGTTGTGTTTTGCAGGTGCCCCTGCTGCGGCGCGCTGATCGAACGGTTCGAAGCGCCGCCGCAAGCGCAGCGCAGCGGCAGCGCTGCGCAGCAGCGCATCAGCAGCAGCAGCAGCGCATCGGCAGAAGCTTCAGCAGCAGCGTGGGCACTGCCGCGAGCGGGAGCCGCACCGCTTCCGCGCGCCCTCGACGCTCACCCGTTTTGCGAGCGTGCCGACGCCTGCTGCGCGGTACTTGCGATATTCGGCACCGAGAGCGAAGCCGATCGGCTGGACCGCGCCCGGCGAGGTGAAGCCGAGGGCCCGCGTGACGCACGGGGTGCGGAGGGGGCGGCGCGCAGGGGGTGGAGGAGGGGCCCCAACGTGAGGGCGGCGCGACGGGGCCGGCGGCGGTCGGCGAGCGTGCAGCCATGCACCATCGCGAGATGGCCGATCAGCACATCTTCGCCGATGATCGTCGGGAAACCTTCGGGGCGGTGGGGCATCGGGCGTCGCATGGTCTCGTGTGTGTGTGGCGGGGGGGAGCTTTCCTTTTGTGCTGGGCGGTCATCCGACACGGCGGCTCTGCATCGCGCAAGGCGAGGGCCGCGTGCCGCGGGGCTGGCTCCGCCCCAGAATTGGATGGCTTGCCTGAGTCCTGCTGTGCAGTCGCCGCTTTCTGTCGTCGATCGGCGCACGGCAACCATCTGTTGTGCCGCCTATGGCCACGCCCATGCCCACGCTGGCGCTGACCTCGCGCACGCACATCGTGCAGGTCTTGCGGCGCCGCCGAGTGCCGCTCCAAGCTGCGGCGCGCCTGCACCAGCGCCACCCTGCGGCCACGCCTGCGGCAGCCTGCGGGGCGAGGCACCCTGCCTGCCCTGCGTCAGGCGGCACTCCCTGCCGACATCACCACCGCCTCCCCGCGGCGGCGCCGCGGCGCGGCTGCCGGGGCGGGCGCGTGCGTGATCTGCCTGAGAGCAACCGTGACTCCGAGACCGCCTTGGCGCGCCGAACCGCTCATCTCGTGCGCACGCTGGCGCTGTGCCTGCTTCAGTTCGGGGGCGCCGTCGGTCTGGCGCATCTCGTCCTTTACTTCCTGCTTGCTCACCACAGCCGCTTGTTGCGTTGGAACCATTGGAGCGGGGTCCGCCCGATCACGATCACCCTGGCGCCTGCCCTGCCGGCTGGCGCCACACTCTACCTGCCTGCCTGCTGCTGCGTGGCTGCTCCCGTTACTTTTTCCGCACCTATGCCCTCCCGCGGCCAGCACCAAGGGGCGGTATGGCCGGAGAGACCCCTCCCGCTTCCTTGTGGGCGTGACGTCCCGGGTGTTGCGCTGTGGTAGCCGGGAAGACAGCGCGTGTGGCAAGGCCGGCAATCAGTGATTGGCCCGTCTCACATCGCCTGCCGCGTCAGGTGCGTGCCGGGGGGTGCGGGTGGCGCTCGTGCACCCGGCGGCCGCCCATGTCACCCGGCCGCCGAAACTCGCGTCCCCGCCGCGGTGATGACGGCGCACGCCCCACCTGGCACCCGTTCCGCAGATCGCCCTGCCCGCACGAAGATGAGGGTATTGGCCGTGTGTGTGTGTGCGCGTGCATGTGTGCACGCGCACGAGTGCGTGTGGCCACCTGTGCGCGAGCGTCCACGAGTCGTCTGTTTGTTTCCGTGCGTACTGTGCGTGAATGTTGTGCGTAAGATGGAGCTTTCTCCTTCTTTTATGTTGCTCTATGCTTTCCAATGACAGTCTTCTGCAGAATAGTGTTACTTGGGTTGGTCTCTGGGGCCGGCTGCGTGTTTCGAGGGAGCAAATTAGCCGCTTGATTGCAGCAAGAGTAGATTTGGCAATTAGCGCGTCGTGATACCTGCCCCAAGGTCCCAGGTCGCCCCTTGCTTATAGCCGCGCCCCTCGCCTCCTTCCCGCCGGCCGGACGGACATCGCTCCCTTCGGCTTGCACCCTTCCCTCGCTATCGCTATGCCCGCTTGACGTTCACGTTAAGGGAAAGAGCCGATGCGTTTCGAAGGCACCAGCGCCTATATCGCCACCGACGACCTGAAGGTCGCGGTCAACGCCGCAACGCTGCTGCGCCGCCCCTTGCTCGTGAAGGGCGAACCGGGCACCGGCAAGACCGTGCTGGCCGAAGAAATCGCCAAGGCGTTCGAGCGCCGCTTCAGCCTGGGGATAGCTGTCAGGCGATCGCCACATCGCCGCGATCGCCTCGCTGCGAGGGCGATATTCTGACATTGACGAAAATGTTTAGAGAATAATTGAATGTTGCAATATTTCCATCACTTCGTGAACATGTTCGCGACCAGCCACCGCGCCGCGTGGGGTTACGGCGGACAGCTCATCTCGGGCCGGCCGTTCTTCGAGAGAACAGAAGGCACGCCCGATCGATGGAAAGGGTGAGCGGGCGCCGGCGGCTTGAAACGCGGGGGCGCGGCGCAGGCGAACAGGAGCTTTTGTGGCGGCTGCTGGCGGCTCGGCTGCGTCCCGTTTTCGTGGCAGGAGGGAACTTTGGACGAAGCCTGCGGAGTCGCAGTGCGGGCTGCAACGCGTTTCCAGTCCATAGCCCTGATCGACGGCAAAGCGCGCCAGCTGATGCGTCGCGCCGAAGTCCTGCAAAGCCATCGCGGCGTCGAGCCCCTCGGCCTTGACACCCTCCAGCACCACCTCGACCCCCTGGTCGAGCATCTGGAGCTTGACCTTTACGGGCCGCTTCTGCTGCGCAATTGCCGCTGCACTCTGGCGCAGCAGCGCGAAGAGTGAGGAGCAGCAGCGGGCATTGCCGCATATCGACAATCTGGTTGCTTTGGCGGCGGCCTGCGCACCCGCTTGCATCGGCCACGCCCCTCTCTTGCTGCACCTCTGTCCGCGCGCTGCCCCTTAGCAGCTCCGTCCACGGCCGCCGCCGCCGGCCGAGGCGGAGCACGGCCACGACGAGCCCTCCGGCAAGGAAGGTGGCGAGGGCGAGGCCAAGGGCGATGCGCTGGACGAGTTCGCCAGCAACCTCAATGCGATGGCGCTGGAAGGCAGGATCGATCCACTGGTGGGCCTTGCCGCGCGGAGCAGCGCGCCAGGCGGGCTTCGCTGCCGGCGTGCGAGGCTGGGCTGGTCTGGACCGCATGAGTGCCTGCAGCGCTGAAAACACGTGCTGTGGAGCGGCGGGGTGCGACAGATGTGGTAGCCAGACTTCCCATCGGCTGTCCTGGCGCCGTGGCGGCCTCACGGCTGTGATTGTTGTCGTCATGTATAAAAAGGTTGGCGAGTCGTGCCCTGTTGGCACAAACAAGTTCTGGCTTGCAGACTGATGTTTTGGCTATCCTGGCATCCATTCAGGTAATTGAGCCGTGTTTTGTTACCGGTGCAGCCTCCTGAGGGCTCTAAATGCTGAAAAGCAGCGTGACTGATCCTCTGGGCAATCCACGTCGACAGCAGGGCGGTGGTTTCTACCTCTTCGGTCGAGAATATTTTGTGTAGGTTGTTGATTTTTAGCATGGCTGGTTGTTTTACAGAGGATGAATTATGTGTTTCGATTGGGTTTCGGGTTGGGAGGTACTTGGGGAGTCCTGCCCCAAGTACCTTATCAGTCGTATGTGCATCAGAACGTAGAAGGCCATGACAGACCAAAGCGATTACTTCCGGCAGTCAGTTCGACTGCAGCGCGAACATGAGGAAACGTGAATGATTGCGCGTAAGTGCGAAGAGTCGAAATGCCCGATGGTCAAGAATCTGGCTGCGGAACATTTCGAGCAGCACATGAAAGCAGGTCGGTGGCTTCTGGGCACGCACGTTTGGCGTCCTGCATGTTGGAGGGGAGGGACGGTGAGCCCGAGCCAGCGTGCGCCCCGGCGAGCGGGCGCGGGTGCGCGCCACCTGTGTAGGGCAGGGGCAAGTGCGCCTCACACGATCAGCAGCCAGTTGCGAAAACGGCGCCGGGGCCTCACTCCTGCCGCGCGCTGTCGGCTCATATTCGTAAAATGGTTTCAAACCGCGCCCGCTAATCCTCGTCATCGTGAGCGGGTCGAAAAGGCGGCGCCGGCGGCCCCGGCTGCGACCCGAGCCGCCCGCCTCGCCGTGACCCGCATCCTCCGACACGGCGCCTGGTGGGTGCGCTGGCGCCTTGCCGTCAACCTGCGTTTGTCGCCGCGGCAGCCCGTGCTGCGGCAGCAGGACCGGGGGCAGCGTCGTGCCCCGCCGGGGCTTGCTCGGTGCTGCCGCCTCGCTGACGCGCCCGCGACGCCCGCGCTCCGCGGCGCCGGTCGCTGCGGGAGCCTTCGCGTGCCCCTTCTCGCCCTGCACCACTGCTGGCTGCTGCTTCTGCTGCTGCTGCTGCTGCTGCTGCTGCTGCTGCTGCTGCTTCTCCTGCTGCTGCTTTTTCTGCTGCTGCTCCTTCTGCAGCTGCTGCTTCTTCACCTGCTGCTCCTTCTGCTGCTGCTTCTGCTGCTGCTGCTGCGTTTCCTGCTGCTGCTTTTTCTCCAGCTGCTACTTCTGCTGCTGCTGCTTCGTCTCCTGCTGCTCCTTTTGCTGCTGCTGCTGCCGCTGCCTCATCCAGCTCATGCTTTATCCGGCAGCCGCCCCGCCGACTCGAACCCCGGGCTCCCCACGTAGTCGCTTGGCCCCAGCTCCAGCTGCCCCGGATCCCCCAACTCGGGCCGACAGATCGCCAGGACCCCCAGCGCGCCGCCGTCCGGCCTCCTCCGCCAGCAGCCCTCCCGCTCCTCCTCCTCCCTCGCCGCCGCGTCCGCCCATCAAAGCGAACGGTTGGACGCTGTACTGCGGTGGATGAAAGCTCCGGCCGCTAACCCGACAGGAAGGCGGGCAGGACGACCGCCAGCCAAGACGCCGGCGGATGCTTCCGGAGGCTCCATCCGCGCCAGCAATGTTCAAGCGCTGTTGTAACAACGAAAGAGGGCAGCAAACGCCGCCTTCGCGGCGGCGCGGCCCTAGAGCGATTCCTTTGGCAGGCGCGGGCAGAAGATGCTCGGCCGCGGCCGGCTCGGCGACGCGATGCCCGGCGCCTCACCCCCGCTTTCCCCCGTGGCCGCGGCGTCGGCGCCGCCGAGCTTGCAGCTGCAGGAGCGGCGTGGTGATGCCGTGGTGATGCCGGCCGAGCCCAGTCGAAGCCGGCGATATGCTTCAGGCTGTGCGCGGTCGCGGCGTCACGAGTTCCATCTGGATGGCCTGAGGGCCTCGTGAGAGGCACGCGCCGCAACGCCGCTGCGGGCTGCGGGGAAGGGCCGATTTCCGCGTACGGTGCGGGAGGCGCGGCGAGCGGCAGCTCAGGGGGGGGAGAGGCGAGCCCGGGCGCGCCGTGCAGGGGCGAGCAGGGCGAGGACGGCGCGGTGCATGGGGGTCGGGGCTGGACTGGTTTGACAGGGGCGGGCGTCGGATGCGGGAGAAGGGTATTCTCGAACCTGTGTTCGAAGCGATGGGCTTCACGCTCATCGCGCGCCACCTCCCGACCCTCCGAAGGACGGGCTTTGTAGCGCCCATATTGCCTCTCCCTTTCGCCCTGCAATGGGAGTGGCGCTGCGATCCGGCGTCGCTGCACACCATCCCCATCCTTGCCTTCCCCTTGACAGGGGAAGAATGGGACCTCGTCAGGCGAGGTGCCGCTGCGACGTCATCAGCGTAGCAGGCGCAGGCCTTCGCGCCGGTCCGCGCCCCCGCGGGGTACACGCCCGGCGGCAGGCCGAACCCTGCCAGTGTGGGCCGCGGCGGCGCGCTGGGTGGGGGAGAGGCACAGGGCGGCGGCGACCTCGAGGAACGCGGTCGTCGGTTTCGAGGCCCGAGCGTTCGGGCCCGAAGACATAGGCCGAGCGGCCCGCGCTCGCATGAACCTCTTTCGCCGCCGCTTCGGGCGTCAGCACCGGCTTGGTCACGCCGCGTTTGCGCAGTCGCGTCGCCGGCGGGGGCGCGTCGGCAGCCGCGGCTCCGTCTTGTTGCGCGCTGGCGTGGTCATGCAAGACGCTGGCATTGGCACAGATCATAAAGGCACGCGTGGCTGGCGAGCGCATGGCTGGCATGCGTAAACCTGGCTTGCGCACATGCTGCGACACCAGCGACACCAGCTGCACCGACGCAGCCAAGTCCGCGGCGGCTTGGGCGCCAGAGCTAGCGGCGGAGCCGATCAACCTGGACGACATCAGCATTCTGGCTGCGACAAGGGGATGCCTATCGAGCGCGTTCATTCGATCGGCTGCGCGGTAAGCGTGGTGGTTACAGGTTGGTAATAATCCCTAATGGCGTACGGAGAACGGCTATCCCTTTGACAATCAGTGGGTGATTGGCCGGGATGCCGATCGGAGTAATCGGTGAGGGTGGCGTGCTCGATCATCCCCGTGCAACGGCAGCAATGCAGACTCAGCACGAGCAAAGCAGCCATGCAGGCCGGCCACCCCGCCATGGACGGCCGCAAGACACACAACAACCCCAACGGCTCCGATCAGCAGCACTCGTAGAATCCCTGCGGCTCGACAAGAACCTGTACTTGTTCAAGGATCGCTGGAGATTCTGGGTGCTTGGGTTGCGACATGGCAAGGGCGGCGCCTGCACGGCGTAGCTGGCAGCGATGCAGCACTTCCAGCAGATGGGCAAGGGGTGGCGGTGCGCCTAATGCAGGGAGCTGAAGCGCAGCCTGGCGACCGGCGAGCTCAGGTGCAGCCTGTGCAGCCCGCCACACTCATATCAATGTCCCTCGAATTAGCTCGGCTCTGCTGTTCCTGCTGGATTGCTCACGAGTCATTGTCGATGGACTGGACGCATAATATTAAAATTGGAATGCAGTGGGGCTCAAGGTGCATCCCTGGACCTTCCGCCGCGAGAATTATTTCCTGCCGCTCGGCGAAAAGGGCGGGGTCAATCCCGCCGGTCACGGCGACCTTGGCGCTGAAATCCGCGCCTATCTCAGGACCGGGATCGACGGACTGTTCAGCGACAATTCGCGTCGAAGCGCCGCTGGTGAAGCTGGTGGCTGACATGAACCACGAACGTATAAGAACAATACAGAAACACAGGAGGCAAGAATGCTCGATTTCAAAACAAGGACTGCCTTCTTTCGGTCACCTGGGTTGAGTTCATGTCGGCTCGCTCACCTGGATGGACCTCATCACGCACTGGACGTGCACGTGCATTGTGGGCCGGAATCAGTGAGAATGTTGCCTCTAACCGCCTTTAGGCTGAAACTGCTCCCTGTTACGGATCGCTTTACCCTCTGTATAGACATCAATGCCGGCCACATCTTCCACGAATTGTACGAAATGCGGGGAGCCATTCAGGACAAGACTGGCGGCCAACTGAGGGTCGATGTCCTGCATTATGCAAGGCGGGCGCGGCCGGCATCGGTTTGGCCCGCTGGGCGAGCTTCGCTGCCGCGCCTGCCCCGCAAGCTGCTGCCTGCTGGATATTCGAGCGGTGCCCGGCACGCTTTGCCCATGCTGACATCAGGGGTTAGCGCGCCCATGGGTCTGATCTGTTCACGAATTTGTCTGATGCGTACATGCGAATCTCCGTATGAGCAAACCCGGCTGACTTTCCCGCTTCTACCAGAACGTCACACTGCTGAACTGCAGCAAGCAGCATGGTCCCTCTCTGGCCATCGGGTTTGAGCTGCAATACCGCCATTGAACTAAAACATCAGAAAGTATGCCACGTTCAGTTAATACACGTAGCGTCACGGGCAAGAACGACACGCCAATCTAAATGGCGCAAGAGCGTGCTGCAACGTAAGATAATTGGACCGTTGCAAGTCACCGTGAGTTCGGAGCCTTTCCAGTTAACGCCTCCCTCTGCGGTGAACACAGCAATAACTCCGGTGACAGGTGCTTGGAATGCAGGGGCAGCGGACACAATGTCACAACGGGTTCGAAGCCGCTCCCGAAGATGCGGATCGAAACGCGATCCTCGCTGGTGTGCGAATGGATGTGCGGGTGTTGGGCGACGAGCACATAGGCTTCGTCCATGCCCTCGCGCCAGAAAACATCGCGGATCATTCGCTGTCGTCGCCACAAGCGTACGAGCCCGCTTGCTGGCGGTGGCGCTGCCCCCGACGGCGCCGTCCGCAGACCCGGACTCACAGCATTGGTAAAACCGCTGGTCGCCCACCTCCCCTTGACCGCGCACGGCGGTCGGCGGCGCGACCCATGCGGCGCGCGGCGCCGCGCTGGGGCCCGTGCTGGTGGCGCTTGCGCTCGCACTCGTGGGGGCCGCGGCGCCGGCGCTCGCGGACGCGCCGTTTGGGGTGAGAGTGCGCTGCACAGGGCGCTCGACTGGGTGCACTCGGCTGTGTTTGCCTAGAGCGGCGGCGCGCAGCGGCAGGCGGCGCCGGCAGGCAGTTTCGAATGTGAAGGTCTGCTTCCGCAGGAGGCGCAGCGGCACGTGCCAGCACGCGTGGCGGCGCTGCCGGCCCACCGCCCGAACGCACCCGCTGTCGCGTGCAATGCCCTGCGCCGCGCCGCGCGCAGGTGCGCCTGTCCCTAGCCGCAGAGCCGGCGCTGTTTGGGGCCGTCATCTGGAACAAGCGGGATGGAGGAACAGTCACAGGCGTCATGCGGGTGTGCCGCCGCGCCGTCCGCCGCCCCCGACCCCGCGTCGGCGCCCCGTCCGTTGCATTGCATTCCGTCCGGCGTGCGCAGCGCGCGCGGCAGCATGCGTTTGCTGCATGCCTGATGCGACGGCGCGCACGCACGGGCCGCGGCGCCGCGCGTCTGCGTGCGTTTTTGGCCGTAATTGGCCGCCTGGCGCCCATTGTGACTGGCATGCGCGTGTGCTCGCGGAGGCGGAGCCCGGCGGCTGCGGGTCGTTCAAGCCGGGGCCCAAGGGCCGCAAATGGATCGCCCTGCCGCTCCAAGGACCCGCCCGCGGTCGCGCGAGGGACGCCCGCCCCCCGCCGCGAACGAGCAGGCGCCTCCGCCGTCCTAGGGCGGTGGCCCGGGCCGGTCAGCCCGGCAGGATTTCGAACGCGGCTGTCGCCATCGTTTGCCCGTTGATGATCAGTTCGACCTCGTGGCGCACCGGATGGTGGCGCCGTGCGGCACGATGATCGCGGGGACCGTCTGCTGACTTTGACCCTTGCCCGCCAAAACCACGGCCTTCCCCAGGCGCTCGACGCCCAAAGGGCCGGCGCGCCGCGGTGATCGCCGGCGAAGGAAGCCGGCCAGAATGTGATCATCCGCCATGGAGCTGGGAGTACCGTTAGAAATTCCCAAGATCCGTCGTCCACGTCGCAGAAAAGCGGACTGGTGCTGCGCGAGCTCAGCGCGCACGGGCCGCGGGAGGTGGCTCGGACGCAGCCCGAGAGGCGGCAACGTCGACATCGTCGGGTTCGCGGCGTTCGGATCGTTTGAGAAGTTCGTCGCTGCGCGCGGGGCGGGCCTCGAGGGGCAGCCTCTCCGTGGTCAAGACCGCGGGCATCATGGGAATGCCGATTGCCGACGTTGATCGCGAATCGCTCGGCTGGTATCATGTTTGATGCGGGATTGTGCAGCCAGAGTCAATGGTTGATTGCACGCGTCCCTGCCTCAACGCCGGCCTCGCCCCTTTCATCGAGCTGCCCGGCACTTTTTCCAGACCCGTAAGGCGCCGCACAGGATGTGCGGCGTTTTCCGACCGAGCCGCGCCAAACGTTATCTTCCGCGCAACGCCGTCGCCAGCGTGCGCCCCGGCGATGCGCTCCAGTTCGCGCCCGACGGTGGCGGCTGACCGTGCCGTGCTCCGCGCCGCCATCGCGATCCTTGCCTGCACAATCTCAGGCGCCCAGCCGGCCGCGCCAGCGCCGCAACGGGCTGTGGCAGCCGCCTGGTTCGCCGATAGGGGGCGCACGGTATCGGCGTGCGGCACGAACTGGACAACCGGATGATGATCAGGCGAGCGCCGGGGCGGCGGCGCAGCGCTGCCTGATTCCTCTCGCCGCGCGCGCGGCGGCCGGGGCGCCTGCGGCGTGCCTGGCGAGCCTCTGTGCGCGCGCAGCCGATGGTCGCCGCTCCACGTCTGACCCACACCGCCATGGCACAGCAACGCGCTCCTCCGCATGATCGATGCCACCATCGATTCCAGCGCCATCCAAGGCGTCGTAATCGGGACCATAGCTGATCATTGCCCAGCCGAAAGCGTCGCCGACGAGCGCGCCGGCAGCAACGCCCCGTCCGCGCGATGACGTCGGCCGACTGCCCCAGCCTGCGCCCGACGCCTGATGTGGGTGACGACGCCCGGAATCCTGGCCTCGCGCGCGACTGCAATCACCTCGTCGACTGCGGCGACGACACCAATGTCGTAATTGCCCTCGTCGCGGATATGGCTGATGTAAATCGCGTCAGGGAAATGCGCTGCGGCCTTGGCCAGCCCGACGATCTCGGCGGTGTTCGCCAGGCGCGGACGAGCCTGTTCCGGCGGACACCGACTTTGTAGGTGAGGGCGCTGCCAGCGTTGCCGTTTGCCGCCGGCGTGAGCGAGGCGAGTTTTGTGGCCGCGCACGTGCGCGCGTGTATGTGTGTGGGCATAAATGCGCGAGTTTGTGTGTGTGTGGAAGAGTTTGTGTGTTTCTGTGTTTGCGCATGTGTGATGTGTGTGTGTGTGTGTGTGAGTGATTGTGTGTGAGTGTGCGTGCATGCTTGTGTGCGTTTGTGCACGCGCACATGTGTGTTTATGCGTGCATGTCCATGTTTGGCGCAAAAGTGCTTGACGTGTGTGCGTGCGTGGTGCCCGCTTGTCGGCCGCTGTGCTCGAAAGGGGTGGGCAGCGCGGCCCTCACTCCCCGACATGCGCGAGGCGTTGGCGGACCGGTTGGTGGTGTATTGAAGCCACGGTCAAAAAGGGGCCAGGGCGCTGACCAAGGTTCCCATATCAGTACGGTACCCACATGCGCGACACATGCACGCGCACGCGCGCAGGCAACCCCGGGGCCAGCGATCGATCTGCCCGGCGGCCGTCGGCAGTTCGCACGCGCTTTTTCGACACGGCGTAATGGCGACAGCCTCGCTTTTCTGGTTCCGCCCCGCGCCCGCGGCCGTCAC
The DNA here is from genome assembly GCA_002317545.1 of Scenedesmus quadricauda. NCBI lineage: Eukaryota > Viridiplantae > Chlorophyta > Chlorophyceae > Sphaeropleales > Scenedesmaceae > Scenedesmus > Scenedesmus quadricauda. The sequence goes on along the minus strand of NNCB01000278.1, from coordinate 3,183 downwards.
CCGGCATTCCGGCCCCCGCCGCGTTGCCGACGAAAGGCAGCTTCCGCGCGTGCGACGGGTCGTGCACCCGCGACGGCGGCACGCTGCTGCGCCAAAACTTCGTCAATGGCTGGCGTGAAGCGAGGCTGCTGCTTCGTCGACAACGCCGGCAAGCTGACCGTCGCCGGCGTGATCCGCGCGGGTGGTGCGCTCGGCTGATCACGCGTCGAAAGCATCAGGCCGCTTTTGGGGGCGCAGTGTTTGTGGACGCGAGGAGCTGCACGGACTACCTGCGGTTCAGCGGTCCGCCGTGCGATATGGTGCTCGACGGGGTCGCATGGTCAACAACACCGCGACCGCGGGTGAGCGGGCGGCGGGCGCGCGCGAGCCCGAGCCCGCCGAATTCATCGCACGACGTGCAGCTTGCTCGCGCCAAGCTGGCACCGGCTCGCGGCTAAATCTGCGCTTGGGGGCGCTGTGCGGGCCACCGCGGCCGGCCGGGGCTGCAGCCCCGACATTGCGCGTGGTGCCGCTGTGCCAGTCCTTTGCCTGCGACCTCGCAAGCAACCCAGCCCGCGGCGCCACGCTCTCAGTTAAAATCCCTCGGCGCCACGCGCCGGATGGCGATTTTCCGATTCGCCACGGCGGAGTGGTGTACCTCTGGCAGGTCCCTGGACCCTTTTCGACTTGACTAACAGCGGCTCACGGGTAGTGTCCAGGGCGATGCGTTGGGATTTTGGCCACCGTTCGGCAATCGCTCGGCATCCCGCACCACTCCAACGAGCCTGCATTGAGCATTAGAGTGCCCTGCGAAGGTACATGCGCTGCGGTCGGCCGGTGCCTTGACAGCTGGGCTGCGGCCAGGAGGCGGCACTGTCACCAAGCGGTAGCGCATGTGATAGCACCACGCCGATCCGCGCTGCCGCGCCGCAGGCAACGTCGCCTTGGGACTGCCGCGGAAGGATGATCTGCCGCCGTTGGTTCAAATGGATGCGACGGTCCGCCCCCTGTCGCCGAGAGCCGCGCGTCGCAGCCGGTCGGGTACGACGGCGCCGTCTTCGCGCACTTCGCACTCCAAGGCGGCGCCTTCCTTCGGGGCCTCCGCGTCGGCACGCAACCGCGCCGCCCGCGGCGGCGGCGCGCTGTCGCGTGCTCGTACGCGGCGGGGCCGGCGGTTGCGGCGGCGATCGGCGACACGCTCGATCGCGAGGAACTGGGCGGGGTCGATGTCCATACGCGCAACGGCGTCGTCGACGACGAGGTCGGATCAGAGGCCGAAGCCTTTGCAGCAGCGCGGCGGTTTTTGTCGTACCTGCCGTCGTCGATCCACGATCGGGCCATGCGCACCGAATGCAGCGATCCGGTGGTGCCACAGTGACAGACCGGGTTTGCGTCTGAGAGCCTTGAGATTGACCAATGAGTGTCCGCCGGGGGCGAGCAGGATCTACTGGGTCGAATATGAGAAGGCGCCGAATACAAGAAAGGTGATCGGAGGCCGATCGCGGGCGCCACTGCTCTCTGATCCTCGGTGACGGTACGCACAACGCCGCCCGGCAGTCGACGTTCACGCGCAACAGCGCCGGCCGCGGCGGCGCGGTCAGCTGGGCCGTCGACCGCGGCGCCCTCGGGGTGTCCACGGCAGCTGCCCTGAAGCTTCTCACAGGGCCGTCCCGGAGGGGCGCCAACGGCACGGCCATTGACGGCAACGCTACGAGCGCTTCAGACGGGTGGCCGACGGCCGGTTGGGGCCGGGTGTTCGCCCGCCGCGCCGCGCTCGCGGCCGCATCGCCCGTGGCGGCTGCCAGCCGCTTCGAGCGAAACAGCGCAGCGTCCGGCGACGGCGGCGCGCTTGCGCTGTCGGGCAGCGGCTCGGCGTTCCTGCTCGTCGGCGCGCGCCTGGCGGGCAACTCGCCGCGGCCGGCGGCGGCGCCGCGAGCTGCTTCTCCGCCGGCGGCGCCCTGCTGGTTGCGGGCGGATCCGTGGCCAATACACCGCCGGCGCGGCCGCCGGCGGCGGCGTGCTGGCCGGCGGCGCGGGGCTGAACGCGACGGCGGCGGGCGCGAGTTTTGATGGCACCGCGTCGGCGGCGCCGGGTCCGCAGGCGGCGGGCTCTGCTGCCATGCGTGCGGCGACGTCGAGATGGAAAACGCTCGTTCGATCCGACGCGCGCCCGCGCCTATGGCGGCGAAACCAATCCTGCGCGCCATCGCCGCGCTGGGCGATCGGCTTCGCCTTCCGACGCAAGGCCGCGCTGCTCTCGGGCGCGCTGCTGGCCCCAGGTCCATAGCCAGGGCAGCGCGCGGCCCCGAGCCGCGCGCGCGCGCGGTCGCTGCTGCAGCCAGCGGCGCCCCTCGCCCCCGCCTCCCCTGTGTCAAGCGCCGCCCATCTTGCCGATGCGGGTTGGCAACGGCGGCGGCGCGGCGGCGCCGGTCGACCCGGCGTCACTGTGACGGTCGGCGGTGGCCATCGACCCGGCGAACGTCACTAATGCCGAACGAGTCCCGGCTGGCGGCGGAGCTGTACCTGACGGCGGATGGCACCGGGCTTGTGCGGGGTCCACATGCACCGACAACGCTAGCTGCCAACGGCGTGAGGGTCTGTGGGAGCAGCATCTGCTCGGGAGAGAGGTTTTGTGATCTTGTCGATAAAACGTCGGGGGATGTCGAAGCGATTTTAGCATCGTCTGAAATGGGCCAAATCCGTACTGAAGCGCAATCGATTCCCTCACCGCAGGCCTATTCCCGGCGCAAAAACCCTCGAACTCCCGGCCCGGCAGGCGGCTCACGTCCCACAGACCGTACAACAGAACACCGCCGCCCGCGCCGGCACCGCCGCCCCCGCCGCGGCCTCATCCTCGCTAGTGGCTCCACAATCACCCGCAACTCCGCCGACGACGGCATCGGCGGCGGGCTGCTCGTAACAAACGCGACCCTCGCCTTGACCAGCTGCTCCGCCGCGCCGGCGCACGTCGATTGCGACACCGGTGCTCTCGCCGGCCTCGTCGGCCTCAAGCTCCTCGCCCAGGCGCGGAGTCAGCCGGGGAAGCATTCCTTCGCTGATCGCATTGGCCGACTGTTCGCCGCGTCAGCGCGGACGACACCGACGACATCCCAGCACAGCCTCGATCGCCATCGCCGCGCCGTCCTGTGGTGCTGACGTGCCCGGAATCGGGCGGCGCAGGTCTGCGGCGCGGCCGCGCCGGGC